>JAXGGA010000165.1:0-304094 GCA_038373865.1 Uloborus plumipes
ACAATGTTTGCTGTCAAGGAAATTTAAATGTTCCTACTATTTTGGGCTTTATACTAAAAGTGGGAGTAAGTAAACTCGTCAGATTTAATGCTCAAGTATTTTGTTTGAAAGAAATAATCATTTAGTTCGAAGGAAAAACATTTCAGTTTTGCGCGGACTAGGCATATGTCATCTATCATGGGGAAGCGCTTCCAATACAGTGAACTCTCACTTATACGCCGCTTCATTTATTCGCCTTTTTCACTAGGGCATGCTTGGGACAAACTTCACCGCCAGGGAGCGCGGCACGTACAACTGGGATTGTGTCCTTCCGGTAGTTCGAGCCTAGTGCTTTTTCATTACGCGATACACTAATAAATTATAGGAATTGCTCTTTCTCAAGTGTAATACATTTTAAAGCTTAAAAAAAGGTATGATTGACGAAAAGGAGACTGTTTCCTCGTTAAAAGTCAAATTAAAAGTTTTCGGAGCTAAAGCAAGTGGTAATAAAGCGGAATTACTAACCAGGTAAGCAAGGAACATAGTTTTTTGAATAAAGATCTTTCAAAATATTGTTAAAACATTTCCTACTGTCAATTTTTTTCTTTTTTGCTGTACACAGAGTTGGAAATTAACTTTTAAAAATTTCACACGCTAAATCATCGCATTGGAACAGGGTTGATAGAAATCACGAGTTTTTAAATAGATTTTTTTTAGTTTAAGATTAATAAGGTATGTTTGATGCTAACAAATTAAATTGTTCAAGTTATATGTCTAAATCCGATTCTTCTTTTATGTATAAATTGAAAAATACATAAAACTAAAAATGTAAATAAGAGTAATTAATAAATTAGTAGAAAATACTGTCGACGCTCGTTATAACGACCACACATTACTCAATATGACGACCAGTGGGAAAAGTCCCAATTTTATCTTCATAAACTATCCCTATAATTGTAATCTACCTCTTATAGCGACCACTCGTTATAAGGACCTTTTTCTATGGAACAGAGATGGTCGTTATATCGAGCGTCGACTGTATTTAATTACAATTTACGGATTTTTCCTTGTTTTAATTATCAAAATCGCATAAAGAATGCTTCATGTTAATTTGGATTCTTTACTCCTTCAACTACAGAATTGTTAGAAAGATATGAACTAGACTACGGGATAATCACAATAATTTTATTTTTCCTGAAAATTTTAAACCTATTTCTCTATTCAGGAGCTAAATTCAGTGATTTGTAAATGAAAACAAGTTTGGTTGTTTGTCGTTTACCAAGCCTGTTGCGAAGTTTCGATTGTACTAACCCATTAGTTGAAAAAAATATAAAAGAAATCAAATTATAAAATAATTTGAAAATATTATAGAATTATATTAACTGTGGAAATGAAGAATAAAAATAACATAGAACATTGAATTATTTTCTTCAAAAAATGATTTTTATTACTTTATTAATTTTTTTAAAGAACCATTAAAAAAATCCATTAATAAAATCATCTTGACACCTACATCTTGACTTTTAAATCATCGCCAAGGACTAACCCCCCCTCAAATCCTTGTCCTATTAATTTACATATTTTATTTTTTAACACTATTTTGACTTACTGAATGTAAACAGAATGTTGAAGAGGATTGTATGACAAGCTCATATTTAAATGAATACTTTAAAAGCTTAACTCCTAACAGATGAATCCCTTCTAACTCCTCACACAAACATCTTATAAAGTATAAATACAACGTTAAAAAAGCACAAATACACAGGGAAACTGCAGACACGTGTTTCGGCGTTGCAAAGAACGCCTTTATCAATGCAAAAAAAATTGTGAGCTTGTGCATCAATAAGCTGACAATTTTTTTGTTTTGATAAAGGAGTTCCTTGCAACGTCGAAACACGTGTCTACAGTTTCCCTGCGTATTTGTATTTTTTTAACGTTGTATTTATACTTCAGATTTGTGCACAAAGGTATTTTATTCACAAACATCTCAGTCCATATATCCTTTGCAATTTTTCTTTTCAATTTTTTTGAGATCATGATTTTTTATTTTGCTTTGGTTTTTTAGTTTCGTTTTAACAGGTGCGGATCCAGAGGGGGGGGGGGGGGTATGGGGGTCATGACCCCTCCCTTGAACTACCAAATATAGTCAACAATGTCTTTTTGGGACTTATATTTCGGAAAAAATTGCTAAATATCCCGTTTTCATACAAAAATTGCACTTTGAACTCTCGCTTTTCGAAATTGACCCAAACCTGAACCAGAAGCTGAGTAGAATTCAAATCACAATAATACAATATTATGTTTATTTTAAAATAGTCAGCCAAAATTTAAGTTCGATTTTAATAACAATAGTGTAATGCAACGCAAGGAATTATAAGAACAACATTCAAAAACTGAGTCTGACCATTTCTTATATTTTATTTATATAATACTATGTATCTAATTTTATCAATATCACCAAAACAAATTCACTATCTGAATTGCATAAAACAGAAATGACATACACTTACCGGTTTTCTTGGTCAAGAAGTCACTTTCTTTAAAATACCTGCTGCAAACTTTCGCGTACTTACTAGGGGTTTTGAAAAACGAATAGATATTATCTTTTTTTTTTTTTTTTTCACTTGAATCCGTTGGAAATGAATGGAAACATAATTCCTCACAAGCTTTGGAGGTTGCAGAACATTGAGGGACGCAGCAATTCCATGGCAGTTTAAGGTTTATATGTTCTATTACTCAGACAAAACAACGGCAGAAACCAGCAGTAGAATAACCGGAAGTGCTTAACACCCAGCGCGCAAGGAACTATGGGAATTTTAGCATGCCCTCTTATACGACGATTTTAAATGGTCCCAGCACATTCCATAGCGAAATAATGATAGTATCATTCGTTCATGCGTCGCTCTAAACATAAATATTTCACTTATGCGCCGAATTTTTCCTAAAAAAACAAAAAAATAATAATTTATTTTCTTTTTAAAAAAAAGCATTTTTCTCCACTTTCCTCTTTAATCTTTCGCCTTTATTGCTTACGGAAGGCATTTTTTCCCCATGAACTAGAATTGGGAGAGGAACAATTATCTGTTATGCATCGTTTTTTTCTTTTCTCTTTATCATTGTAGTTACGTTCCATTGCCAAACCATATTAATGTGTCCCTTTTCTATAGAAACATTCTTATTCATTCTCTCATTAGAAACTATGTTGCGTTTTAATCCTTTAATAAGGTTTGTTCACTACGTCTCTCTCACTTATGCGCCTTTTTCTGTTGGTCCCTTGCGCCGGCGTATAAGTGAGAGTTCTCTGTAATTTATTTGACAATTGCGAAATTAAAAAAAAATAATTATCTATTAACTTGCTAGCTGCTTCGTCTGGCCTCGGCCGGTCCACTTCGAAAATAAAGATTAAGTCGAATGATATATGTTGAATAATCCGGCTTAAATGAAAGGAAAAAAGTAAAATTTCGCTTCAAACTAATCATAACTGTTCCCAAAATATCTTGCTATGTACAGCAAGGAGGGCTGGTGCCACTTGGAACAAAAGTGCACATAAAAAAAAATATTTATAACTCATAAATTTTAAAATTTGAAATATGCTATTAAAAAAAACTTAGCACCTCCATGTTTGCTTTGCATTCAAAAGCAACGGGAACAACCCAGAACGTACTCCTAATCACTGGTAGATCTCCTAAAATAAGAACAGAGTTACTATTCCTTGCCTCAAAGAGTCGAGTAAAGCCTGAAGCGGCACTCTCCTTCTTAGTCCGGGCGCCAAATGGCTAATTATAGGGTAACCTTGTTTTGACTTATGAATAAAATTTTTTCGCTGTTTTTGATAGCTTATGTTATGTACATTTCAGATCCGATTGATGCCACTCTGTCATAGTTGAGCATTTTGAGAAATTCAAGATGGCGTCCAAGATAGCGCTCAAAAAGTTAAATATAGTTTTGAGGCGATATTTTTATATGGCATATCCTTCTATATATTTTTTGGGTCAAGGAGTTAGAATATAAAGTCATTTTTTGTTAAAAAACTAATGCATGCGTAATTTTTTAACATTTTATTGTACTAAATGGACAAAATTTTTTTGAAATGCTTAAAATAATAAATTAAGGAATTCGTTTTAAATATTACCGTTAAGGATACAAAAGTTGACATAAAAAATATACATATATAGTTACCTGAGCTCAAGGTAACATAATTATGAGGTACGAATCAAGCTAAAATTCTTCTTCAGAGTCACTTTCTACTATTGATTGAGCTATACTGGTGTTTGGATTACAGCACCTCTCCCCTTCAAGTAAGCAATCTACACACAGCAATCTACACGAAATATTACTTGCTCTGCAACGACATCTCATAGTAATGAAAAATTGTTGAGGACGGCATGAGCACTTTGTCATTGCTATGATATAATCTGGTGCAATTGAGGTATTTTTTGGAATGGCAGTGGGAAACAACTCTTTATTTACTTCATCTTTTTGCCAACCAAATGATGTTGGATCTAGGTAAAAATATTGTGAACTGCTTGCAGATAACCACAAAATAGTTTGCAAGTGAGCTCGCTTGACATTTTCGGCAAAGCATTCCCTAGTAAGTGGTAATGAAGAAAATGAAGGTGCTCGTAGTTGCGCTTAACCTATCTCTTTTGCCCTAAGGGGAATTCTCACTTCTGTCATATCTGTCGCACCCTCAATACCATAGCAAGAAGCAATAAAATTTGTGCATTCCTGAATTACTTCTGTCATACAGCTCTCTCTATGGCCCAATAATCTTAACCGTTTACCTTTTTGGAGACACTTAAGAGCTATTTTCTTTCCAATCCCATAGAGAGGAACAACAAAATCACAACCAGTCAGGGCATGAGCCGCCGGAAAACTGAGAATTATGTTCGTGCGTTTCGAAACTGTTTCTTTGATATCTACTGTTGCCCGTCCTGGTTTCAACGATACCATGAAAACTTCATTTTTCAAATCTAGTTGATGGTAATAAAACAACAGCAAAACGAAGACGTCAGTGTCGTCGCATATGACGTGAACAGTTTCATTTTCTTTTCCTTTCATTTCAGCTATTAGCAGCTGGACCATTATAATATCTGCTTCTTCGTGTATTGTTTGTAAATCAGGTTTTTTTGTTAGGGTGCCCCTACATATTTTAAACGGTGCAGCATTTTGCCCCGTAATAATCAAATGGTGCTCAAGTGGGACATTACAAACATTCGTAAAAATATACTGGCATAAGAGCTGGATCAATTGGCGTTTGTTATCACAACTTGACAACGTTATATTTTGTGGCGGAAGTGGCGTTGTTTCAGTAATTTGAAACTTTCTTGCTGCTTTTATTCCCCGACTAACTCTCGTTGCACTCTTAATGCTATAGTCGTAATATCTGTCGAACACCAGGTTAACATTAGCACCTTTTAACATGTCAGTGATTTTTTTCTGGAAATTTTTTAAGAAATCACTCACAATCCCCCCTACATTTTCCCCTTTTAACTTTTTCAACACTCCAGCGAATGCACATTCAAGCATTTCTACAATTCCACTCCCAGCCATGAGTGAACATACGCACCCGATAAAAGTCATCAACGTATGCATCCCCCCTCTTATTCCAGGAATCTGCCAGTCTCGAAAAGACTGCATTTTTGAAAAGTCAACAATGAAAAGCAGTTAGTCCAGTCTGCACTTTGATAGGAATTCTTGATTTGGAAAAAGTGAGCCATCTGCTTTTGTTGACTTACTGCTGGGTCGGCACAGTACAACCCGAAGGGATAAGCGAGGGGGGGGGGCGAGGGCCCTGGGCGCTGAAATATGAGAGGGCTCCAAAAACTAAATAAACTAGATTTAAGCTGCACTGTAATTTATTTTCTGACATGTCATTATTATTCCTTTTTAACCAAATTAGTTTAAAAAAGCTAAAACATTACATTTATTTTGTTAAGCTACACACACAATTCAGATGACATGTTCAACTACGTATAAAAATTTAAGTTATGAAAACGTTCAGTACTTTTCTGATAAACGTGTATATGCCCTTAACTGTTTCTTACAGAGGCTTTTATGGTTGTAAAGAAAAGTTTCTTGATGCTAATTTTACTCCATACCTAAGAATTTATTTAAGAATATTGGGGGGGGGGGGGGCAATAGAAAGTATTAGCTCGGGCTCCATCATAACGTAGGACGGCCTCGGTACTCAGACAGTTCACTGTAGTGGGGTTCGAATATGTATAATTATATTTTACGAGTCAATATCGCTTCAAAACAGCATTTTCAATGTTTTGGGTGCCATCTTGGATGCCATCTTGAATTACTCAAAATGCTCAACTATGACAGAGTGGCATCAATCGGATCTGAAATGTACATAACATAAGCTATCAAAAACAGCGAAAAAATTTTATTCATAAGTCAAAACACGCTTTTCGAAATGGCGCCCGGACTATCTGTAACAACAGGGAGAGAGAGAGAGAGAGAGAGAGAAAAAAAAAAAAAAAAACTCCCAAAAATTAACTACTATGATAAGGACGATAGTTTCTAAAAATCCTTGTTAGAATAAGAATTACAATTCTCAAATAACATCAACAATTGCTGTAAAAGTATCTATCTGGTCCAGGAAAAATATTCCAAAATCCCCTTTTGGTATGAAAAAAAAAAAAAAAAAATCAAAATGACATCAACATTCTTTTTTTTTTCTTTCATTCCTTTTTTTTTTTTTTGAACCCCTTCAGAGTTGGAATAATACCTCTAAAAAATTCCTTTCTGAATAAGTTCTCCAAAATATCTCATTGGAATATCGACGTCAGTCTCTCAAAATCCACATCAGCATCAAATATTCTGAAATAACGTTTATGGCAAATCTCAATGTCTTGATTAAATTCAACTTAGCAGTAAAAGTCTTCATTAAGGCAACTAAAATGATTGATTATTTTCAGCCTGCAGTTTTTACAAAAAAAGAAAACAAAAATAACGGTCGGGTTGGGATAATTTTAAATTCCTCTATTACAGGAAAAGCCTGAAACAAAAGCAAGAATGCTATTTGTTCATACTCAAACAAAAAATGACAATATATTTCTTCTCAACGATTTTTTCATGCGAACTAAAACTAAGACTCTCGCAGACGATAAATATCCAATTTGAAATTGATTTTCACTTACTAAAAAATGCTTGTATTTTTTTTCCTGGTTAATTAAGCTCAATAGAACTTGTAAATAATGACCAGAAAATGTTCTAGAGGAACATTTTTCAGCGTTTTCCGATGAAAATAAAATCGACAGTCCAATGATTGTTTCGTTAAAAAAAATCCAGCCATTTTGTGCCAAAAATACCTAAATTTAAAATTCGAAAAGTTCGGTATGTTTTCCTGGATAAAGGTACCCAATGTTTTATTCTCCCACTGATAAAGTGTATACAAAATTTCATGCTGATAATTTGCAGTGTTTCTTTCAGGCATCTCTCTCCAAGAGGCGAGGGCACTGCCCTCCCGGAGAATAACTCAGAGTACACATATAAAACCATTAAAAAGTAAATGAAAAAAGATCAACTAGTAAAAATCAAACTAATGCAGAAATAGATGAAGACTTTAAAATTTATCGGGAGGAGGGTTTTTTAAAAATGACTTACACAATAATGTTTTTAGAACTTTAACCTCGGAAAACATCTTGGGCGCAGTTAGGGAACCCATTCTAACACTTTACATAATCTAATATCGCCTATAAAAAAAAAATCTATGGAAGAGCCGTGAAACCCATTAATTTTCCCAAGTTATCAAAATTGCCCAAAGATGTATTTTTAATTTCTGGAGAATTCTGGAGGCAGAAAGTGAACCCCAATCCTTCACCTTAGCGTCATCAACATGACTTACAATTGCGTAGTTGACTTCAATTACCAAAAAAAAAAAAAAAAAAAAAAAAAAAAAAAAAAAAAAAAAAAAAAAAAAAAAAATCGAGAACTGACTCCCTTTCCTCTAAAAAGGTGGTCTGGAATTGCATATTTAGGACATCTATTTCGGAAAATTCTTCGTGTAGAGTTCCTAACCGAATCCTTTTCCTTTTAACTGCATTAAAAATAGGTATTACTGTTGTTCATTTCAAAAATCTGAATTGTTCAAACTCACTACTGATGTTCTAGGTAAGTACTTTAATTCAGGGTCTCTCACGGCCCCCCCCCCATCCGCCTGAAATTATTATTATGTTCTTTCTGTTTACCGCAAGTGTTCATTTCTATGAAATGTGCTTAAAAGAGTCACCCGATTTTTCATTATTTGAAAAAAAAAAAAAAAAAAATCTAAAAGTAAGTGACAACACAGAAAAATACCTTCATTATCACAGTTTACTGTTTATAGATATTACTATGCATTAGCACCAAAAAAGCAAAAATATGCAACTTCATATACATAATAGGGTGTGCCGAAAATGATTTTTTTTTTAATTTCGATGATGGATATTGCGAAAAAGGTGTCATTGATAGAGCAAAGTGCACATAAAAAATTTGAAAATTTTCGTTCAATTTCTTGATTTGCAGCAATTGCCTTGAAGTTTGGAAAAAATGCAGTTTTATGAGATTTTTAGGAAATTATTTAAAAAAAAAAACACTTTTAGCTCCTAACATCTAAAAATGTATTATATGGGACAAACAATGCAGTACGGCGAAAACAGCAATGTTTTAACGTTTTGACAAAACTTAATTTAAAACGTAGAAAAAAACGGAAAATTGCCAAATCTTCTAGGCATTTGTGGAAAATTAAGGAATTACACCACAGACCTGAAATTTTTTATGGAGTTTCTATACCCTACCCGTTGTTGAAAATAGAAAAAATAAATTTCTAATAATTTTGCTAAAAATCTCGAAAAAAAAAACTGCATTTTTTCCAAACTTCAAGGCAATGGCGGCAGATCAAGAGATTGACCAAAAAATTTCAAATATTTTGTGTGCACTTTGGATCCCTCAATGGCACTTTTTCCGCAATACCCATCATTGAAATTAAAAAAAAGTCATTTTCGGCCCACCCTAATACCCAAGTAGCACACTTCGTTTTTTAAAGGTTGTAAAATGGTTATTAACGTTGTGACAACGGATTAAAAACGTTTTTAAAACGTTTAAACGTTTTTTGTGCTACCTGGGTATATGATCTGGTCTCTACTAATGGTGCGACATCGATGAAAGAACATCGATGTTTCATATTATTGATTTTCAAAAGTAAACCATCGATGGTATCGATACATCGACCCAAAAACATCGATGCTCTGAAACATCGTTTAGCCTGCATAATAAACTCTTTATTATTATTATTTTTTTTAATGCTGGAATCAGATTCATAGTAATCTATTTAAGAAGATTCTTGAATTTTCAAGGAAAAGCTAATAACAATAATGATAATTAATTATTAACATGCCAAATTAAGTAATGCAAAGAGATAAATTACTTATCCATATAAATCGCAAAAAGTTGAAAAATCGATACAAATTTATTGGGATAATTTCGCAACATTGTTTAAATTTTCACCTGAATAATACAAAACTGAAACTAAGTGATTTAATTTTTAATGCGAATCAATTAGAGAAAATTGTAAAATATTTCAAAGTTGATAACTTGCTCTCACAAAAAAAGAAAAAAAAAGCGAAACAAAAACTGGAGAAGATAAAAAGAAGTATAATGCATAATAAATAATTGATTTGGTATACTTCCAACGGAATTGCATAGAAGAATTGTACAAATTAAATTAAAATATCAAATTATATTCAAAGATTATAAATATTTATAGCGACTTGAATGCATACTAAGTACGTTTTTGAAGTAAAATAATAGTTTTCAGAGTTAACGTCTTATTTAGAGCTGTGGACAATATTATAAGCTCATAAGTATATCTTAGAGAGGGAAACATTAGTAAAAAATAATGTTTATATTTGGGTAAAAGGTTAGAAGATAGAAGCATTCAATGGTCTTTTTAACAGTGCGATGGAAAAAGGATTGCTAACTTTTCTGATACATTATATATCTACTTCTACAAACAAATAGCAATGGAAAACTCCGATGTGACTAATCTCGTGGAAAATTAATTAATAATAAAGCTTCCATCCATAGCTGTAAATGTTAAACATATTCATATTTTTTAGGATATTTTTGGTTTAAGTATAAGACATCGACATTGAATAAAGATTGAACCCAAAACATCTATGTTAGAAAAAACAAGGACCTTTAAGCATCAATGGAAAAACATCGACATCGATGTGGCACCACTAGCCTCCGCTCATCAGTTCCGAAAATAGCGATCTTGTAAATATTGGTTTGTTACAAGCCTTCTCTTGTTGCAGTGAAGCCATTCATAGGGGTGACATTAAAGCCTTAGCGTTTTTTTTTTTTTTTCTTTTTTTGGATGGATTTGTCAGGTTTGCATGCGTTCTTTTTTTCTTTTTGTCAGAAGGCGTTCATGTATTCCCCCCCCCCCCTATTATACTCGGTTACTTTAAAATAGGCGTATCAATTTTAGAAATTTTGCATCGTCTCCATAGAAACCGCACCAAAGACATCAGTTTCACTCTTTTTTTTTTACACTGCTGTTGAGGCATTTCATTTATTTCATGTTTATCGAATTAGGCTTACGCTTTTATTTATGTCCTTATATCTCAGTTATTTCTAAACGTTTTCTAATAAATCTAGTGCTAAATAGTTTGCCTTAGCAAGACCTGCCATCATGAGCATCCGCTGTATAAATACTTCAAAAAGGGTTCTTTTAACGTTGATTGAAAAAAAGTTTACGTACAAAACAATTTCAATCGTTTGCATTTAATCATTGTTTCAAAAGCTAAGTGGGAAAAAAGTCCACAGCGCCGTAACTATGGCAACCATAAGGAAAAAGTGCGAAGAGGGGGAAAATAATTTCACTTCCGGCCGCCTCCTCTGGTTACACAGAGTATACTACAATACGAGGCGTCAATAATTAAGCACCAGGTGTAGTACTTTGTTACGGAAATGTAGAATAAGTGATAAGGACAATACTTTCATTTTTTTTTTAATTTTAATTTCACGATTTTTTTTTTTTTTTTTGAATTTCACGATTATTTTTTTACCGAAGTATGTTCTCAGGGTAACTTACAGACTAATGGTGTGCAAGCTGGATGGTGCTGAAGACATTTCAAATTACAAGCGGTGTTATAAAAAATAAGAAGAAGAAACGTTTGACACTGGTTTAGTAAAATCCAAAAAAAAGAAAAATTTCCTCGTTTGGTGTATGTTTTTTTTAAAATAAAATCTTTATCTGGAGGTTAAAAGGAAATTTTTCTGTTATCTTTTGAAAATTAGTTTGCATTATAGTTTGTTTAACATTTGACTTGGAAATTGCAATGTGTTTCGTGGAAATTTTATGCTCATGGTATTTATTGTTTTCAGGCGCGAAAAAGATTTAGTAAATAATAGATAGTGAAACACTGGTAGTAAGTAGTGTTAGAAATAAGCACTCGATAGTCGTATTTTGCGACTAAACAATAAACAAATTGATCTGATGCCTATTTGCTAAATTTAACTCCTAAGGGTTGCATTGCATTGAAGTTTCTCTTCCTCCTCATTGTGATTGAAATCCGTGATTGGTCCAAAGGATAACTTGATAAAACTAATTTTAAAATGTAGTCAATTTTGTCTTTAAAAAATGTTTTTTTTAAACTATATTTTCAAGTATGCTATCGGCAGTAAGGAGCTTATAGCAGATTGCTTCTTGCATTTATTATTGATTAAAATAATAATAATAATAATAATATTTGGATACATATACTTGATTCATTAAAAATGTGACCTAGGCCTTTGCGATTTGTCGCCAAGAAACTTATACTAGCCACCATCATGACGCCTAGATCTAAATTCTCATTTCTACCACTGGTAGTAAACACCTATGAATGGGACTAAAATTCACAGCTTACCTAACTGCTGAACAATAGAACGAATACAAGCAAAGCAAACACAACAAAGAACTTCTCCATGTTACATTTCCATTTCTTCCCTGCTTCAAAAGAACGATGAACTGCCGAAAGCTGCTCACAATGGAGGGGTGAATAATGCAAAATAGATTTCTAATAACAACAGACAGCAGTTTCGAGCATTGATGAAGAGTCATCGGCAGAATGGAAACGATTCCTCTTTTGTTGAATCGTGGCTCACAATGCGAAGAAGTATGTCAGGTCACGTGTTCAATAGGGAAAACGTGGGAGTACGAAAGAGGGGGGAGAGGAGATAATGCCAATGTTGATTTCATTTCGATATTTTTTTCCCCCGTACAATCCAGCTGATATGTCGTAGATACTGTTTTTGCACTGGAGTATTTATTATAAATGTTTATCAATAAGAGACCCAAGTAGCACACTTCGTTTTTTAAAGGTTGCAAAATGGTTATTAACGTTGTAACAACCGCTTAAAAACGCTTATAAAACGTTTGAAGGTTATTAGTGCCACATGGGAAATATAATGCTGTCGCTAACAAAAAAAAAAAAAAAAAAAAAAGAAGAGATGAAATTCTGAATTGAAGGAATTAAAAAGACAAATAGTACTTTCCTGTGGGTTGCATTTGTTTTTATGGTGCATGAGCAGGGCTTAATTTCTACTGAAAGAAGAGCAGCAGTCCTATAACGTTCCCCATAATTTTCTTACACGCATATTTTTGCATGCAAACGTGCATTGAGAGTGCTTCAATTCTTTGTATCGTTCAATTGCAAGAAATAAATTTAACCGAGTAAGACAGGTTCTACTTATTTTTTTATTTATTTTTTGGTAAATCAATCATTCTTTTGTGATATTTTTAACGGAATAGATTCATTTCAAGCAATTACAGTTTTCTTTTGCCTAAAACTTTCTACAAAACCTTATATTTATATTTGAATTCCTATGAAACTGCTTTAAAACCGTCTACCAGAAAGGAGTTTTAATTGCAATAAATGAGATTTGAGTTTATTTTAAAAACAAACATAATGTGATTTTTTTGTGAGTTTTTTCTTTTAAGGCTTTTTTTAGTTTCTTCTGTTACATTCATTGGAACATTACATATTCTCGGAGAATGTAATTTTAACAGCGAGAAAAAGTTTTTTTTTTCATTAAGTGGCATAGTTAGGTTGCTCACTATACTTCATGTTGCGTAGATTAAAACGAAATTAGATGTTCAGAATAAATACAACGAAATTTATTTAACTTTACATTTATGATTGAGCTCATTAACTGATTTCATTAGAAATGACTATTAAAAATATTTTGTCTGCTATTTTTTTTTTTTTTTGCTTAAGTAGAAAATTTTAAATTATTTAAAGCACCGAATGAAAACTTTTATTCAGTTTTATTCATACAAACAACAAAGGAAATCTTGTTAAAACGATCTTTTTTTCTGGCTTATCAAATTAATTTATCTGCCGGGTAATGCTTATATTTTCTCATTTCTAGCCCCGCTGCCGTTCCCCTCGATTCAACTCTAGAGCACATTTCTTTCGATTTGTGTTTCTCTTCTTCTAAGTTTCTTTTTCTTTTGTCTCACACAGATTAATGTTCGCGTCGTTCGGTAACACAAAGTATATCTTTAATTATAGAGAAACATTTCTCTGGACTGGAGTTCAGTTTATACTTGCTCTAATACTACGCTTTTTGTTTTCGTTTTTTCACCGTTTTTCTACGAACACTCCGTTTCTACTTCTCAAATATTTATCTTTGTAACTACTATCTTCTGCATTGTGTGTTGCATTTAGTTTGGAAGGAATGGCAACACTCTGAAATCACGTGGCCATCAAGAATTAATAAAGCCGGTCTGTTCGGACGCCACAGAAAGCCCGTGGCTTCATTCTCAAAAGAACTCGCAGGGAAATCCGAAGGGAAATTAAAGTTGTATATTACTGTGTTATCTCCGCTGATTTGTAATTTCGCTTCTTTTATATATATAAAGCGAGAGGAAAAAGAAAATGTTTGCAGATGGCGAAACTTAACAATTCCAATTCTGCTCTAGAACCACAAAGTGGAATATATGCTCCAGCACAAAAAGTAATTGAAGAACTTGTGATTAAATATAAAAGTTCCCCTCTTCTATATTTATTCATTCCGCTGAATCTTTTCGGCTAGCAGTTCTTTAAACTTGAGTGTAAATGTTTTTTTCAGCATGAAATAAATTTCATTGTTATTATTTTACGAATGTGCATTATTCTGTTGCCTAGTAAAGTAGTTAGAATAAGAGTGGTGGGAGTCATTCAAACAGAGTTTCGAGTGAAAAAAAGTTTTTTAAAAACATCTCAAGAAAGAAAAACAACAACAGCAAATAAATAAATAATTCAATTAATTTGAATGTTGATACCTTGAATTCAAGTTACGTATTTCGCAATCAAAATTTGTGATATGTATAAGTATGTGTGTATGAGTAAGCAGGGCTCTTGATTAGCGGTTACAAATTAAAAAATATCCCAAAATTTTGTCTATTGGTTCAATTAGCAGCACGGAAATTGACTCAACGCTTCTCATCTGAGCAGCAGCTCAGGATAGTAAACAAATGTTTTTTGTTCTTAGGCAGCAGTAAACTTTTTTTTTTTTTGCAATAAGTACCCTTAAATGGAGGAACCAAAGAGAAACCCAAACCAATCATTATGCAAAAGGTGTAAAAATTTTTGCTAACATCACTGTCATTTTAACTCGTCCATTTGTACAAATCATGTTTTTTTTTTCTCCAAGTAAATACTATTATTATATATAAAAGAAGGTCAGTTCAATGTTTCTACTCTGATATGAAAGGTCTTAATCTACTAGTGAGCGAAGAGAAAGGTGTATATTTTCTTCTATGATTAATTTTTGAATTCCATCTTGATAGAAAACTCGTCGGTTAAGGAAAGTTAAGACTGGTTGTAAGCCGGGCTGAGTCGGAGTCGGAGTCGGAGTAGAAGAGTCGGAGTCGGACGGATTTTGGACCAAAGGAGTCGGAGTCGGAGTCGCTGAAAAACATGTCGACTCCGACTCCGACCACCCCCGATTTGGATGAAATTTTATGGAGGTGAAAACATATCTTTGAAACTAACATATACAAATTTTCAGCTTCCAATATATCCGAATCCTAAGCATCTAGGATCATTAAAAAGATCTTCAAAATGGCGGGTCTGCTTTGTGAAACGAATTGCTATGTTTAGGCTTAAGCAAGTGAATAAAAAATGTTAACATAAAGTTTGGCCACTTAACAATAAAAGGATTCGTTTCGTACGGAGTCAAATGACAAGAGCAGCACTTGACTTTTGCTCTGGAGAAAATGGACTTTTTGGGAGGTCATAGTGACCTCCGAGAATTGAGGTAAATGTGGTGAAATTACCTACGAGAATTCTTGAGAAAATTGAACTTTTTGTGAGGTCACAATGACCTCCCATGACCTCCAACTGGGATACCCCTGCCTGCTACCCGCCCCCCGCCTAAACTGAGTCCTTTCTACGACCATGAATAAAAATGAAACTCTTAAAAATGGACTTAATATTTCAACCTTTGTTAAGGGTTTTCCCTCTTCACATTTGGGAAAAAAAATAAATAAGAAAAAAAAGGCAGGAGTCGGGAGTCGGAGTCGGAGTCGACAATTTTTCCTCCGACTCCGCAGCCCTGGTTGTAAGATCAGCTTTGGGTAGTTCAGTCAGCACTTTTGGAATTCATGCTGCTTGACTATAAATTTGGATAGTATAAGCAACTCACCCTGATTTTATAGTGAACACTTCTAGAAACAGGAAAACTCATTATTGCCTTTTCCCCAAAAAATGTTCACAGAAATTCTATAAAAATTCATCATGAATGACAAAAAGTTAATAGCTTCATATCTCATTACATTAGAAGGGGTTGTGCTCATTTTCAAGATATATCTGTGTGCTTCGCCTGATTTTTTTTTTTTTTTTTGCAAAGAACAAAAAACAAAAAATGAAAAAAAAAGGGCATTTGTTTTTGATTTTGTTGAAATTAAAAAAGAATTAAATAAATTAAAAAAATAAATTAATTTAAAAAAAATGACAAACATACCAACATGTAATAACTTCCACAATTTTCACTTGAAAAAAGAAATCCAGTTGTGTGCACTAAGCCCACAACTGCCCAGGTAGCCCAAATAACCTTTAAACGTTTTATAAACGTTTTTAAGCGGTTGTTACAACGTTAATAACCATTTTACAACCTTTAAAAAACGAAGTGTGCTGCTTGGGTGAACACACAACCTGGGCACACAACTTCACCAAAGCCCACAACATGGAACATTGAAAGAAGCAAAAAATATGCAAACACATTTGCATGTAGTCTAGACTCAATTAAAAAATATTGAATATTCCGATTCCTCGATGTCCTTAAAATTAAAAAGAAATCGAGAAAGATCCTGGAAACATTTAGCGACGTACAAAAGTAAATACACTGAACTGCAAATTTAAGCAAGCATTGATCGTGCGTAATAATTATCAAACACTATCATTAGACGGAAACGGTTTTAGACAAATGGCAAAAAGGACGAATGATTTACTGTGGGGTTCTTTCCCCGCTTGAGTGGTCAATAGAAGACATAAAAAACTTACTTTGGGAGTCACACTGAGGGGGAAAAAAATGTAGTGACACATTATGACGTATTGGATCGTTTTATTATTACTTTAATAGATAAGTGGCTATGTGTATAATAATTATTTTTATGTTCATAGCTTTTTATGCCAAGCTGGCCTACTTATAAATAATGAAATATTGCAATTCCTTGATAAGCATTAAGCTCCATTGACACTTACCTGCAGTTTTTTTTCATTAATGGGGTGAACGGGAAGAAACCTTTCTGGTGATAGTTTCTTTTTTTTTTCGTCGAAGCTTTTTTTTTTTGGTAATTATGATCGTTTTTTAGGTTATTCCCATAAGATGAGCTGTGAGGGTGGTGTTTTCGCGAGGAATTATTTTTATCTAAGATAACGGACATTTTTTTGTATTTTGTTCTTAACAGAATAATGGGCTAAAATAACTGTTTGACTATAAACGGAATGAATCACAAAATACGAACAAGTAGCTTTTTTGCTCATATTTTTCAATTTTTTGTTTTAATCCCTGATACCCTCCCTACCTGCCATTTAATTTAACTAGATAATGGGTACCAGTAGTTGTTAAAAAAAAATGTAGAAGAAAAAGAACTTGCTGTTGGGGGACGAAATTGCAAACCAGAGCTGTCCACTACATTGTCATCGAAGTGAAAACAATCAAAAATCAGGCCCGTCATTTAGGGGGGCAGGGGGGGGGGTCAATTGCCCCCCTCCCTGGCTTTGAGAAATCAATGTATTTGCATATAAGTGGGCGTGGTTTTTAATGTTTTTCGCACAATGCAAATTGCATTGTGCTTGGACCCTTTGCCCCCCTCTGGAAAAACTTTAAATGACGTCCCTGTCAAAAATGCAGTTATACATACAGTTGGCAAAAAACGTATTAGAACAATGTGAAATTTGTACTTTTCAAGGTAATAATCTCTTCTCTATCTCTTCTCTATCTCTTCTCTACTAATAATAAAGCTGAAGGTGGTTCTGTCTGTCCTTCTTTCTTTCTTTCTTTCTTTCTGTCTGTCTGTCTGTTACGCGCGTAGCGCCAAAACCGTTCGGTCGATTTTCATGCCACTTGGCACAAAATTAGTTTGTAGCATGTAGTTTTGCACCTCGAAGCGATTTTTCGAACATTCCATTTCGTTCTTTTTCTATTCGAATTCTTAGAGGAAATTCGATAAAATAGGGAAGAAATATTCCATACACATTTTCAAGTCTTATGTCATTCGAAAGCTTGAAATTTTCTGCACAAAATGACGTTTTTTCGAAGTTTCTACGATCATCAGGAGAGCTGTAACAATTGTTTTTAGAATCCCGAAATTCAAGGCTTACCTTCAGTAAAGCAAGCCAAACGATTCTAAAATGGCTTTGCTCGCGAATAAAATTTGTTTGAAAATAGAGATGAAATGAATTATTTTATCAACGGAAATCAACTTATCATGTTGTTACCATGGTTACGTTTTTATTTCGTTCTTTTTCCCTTAATAATTTTAAAAATGTATTTGTTTTTGTAACAATCCAAACTCCAAGCCTTATTAAAATTAGTCAAATGAAATATTAAAAACCGTGATAAGATGGCACCTGTCAATCAAATGAGAAATCGAGTCCTTTCCTTAAAATACAGGATACCATTCTAAATTTATCGTCTGCAAAACATATTTTACTTCATTATTAATTTATTTCAATATAAATTGCAGCAAATGGCTTGAGTGAACGAATTTAGCTTTTAATTTATCGTTTGCTGGTTGATCTTTGTCGATGTTTATTGTTTTTATTATCATTGTGAAGAATAATGCACGAAATTTCTATGACTAATACTTAAAATTTTTAGGATCAGTTGAGTTTAAAAGAAAAAATTGCTCCAAATATACTTTTGCAATGTGATTATTTATTGTTGGACTGTAATTTGCAGCAATAATTGCATTTAATAAATAATGAAAGACAATATTAAAAATTATTTTTTTGGCGACTTTTTTACAATTTGGCATTCAGTTCTATTTCAGTATATTTACTTCTATCTTATTGCGATATTGCAACGTTCTTTCTAAAGTATGTCATTTCGGAAAATGTATTATTTTGTTTTTGAAGTTAGGAAAGAAAACTTTCTTCTTCTTTTAAACTTTGGTAAGATTTCTGTTGGTTTCTGTGAGCAACAAAATTTTTCTTATTTTTTCTTTTGGCTTATTTTTGTGCACCTATCTTTGGGGTTGCATTCGAATGTCCCCAAGGGGGTGATTTACCCCTTTTATGGGGTAATCAGGGCTTTCAATGCAGACCAAAGTGATATGAATTGGCGCGACCACTTGGCGATATCTCGCCAAGCTTTTGGTCACCAAGTGTTTGACGCCAATTTGGCGACATATCGCCAAGTTGGCAATAAATTTAGCGAAAAAAAATTTTTTTTGGGTTCAATTTGGCGCTATTGGCGATATTTTGCGAAAAATCTACTGAATGATGTTAAAATCGGCGATATTTAGGAGATTAATCATTGTAAAACATTTTTTTGCATTGTTTCGTGGCAAACTAGGGATGCAAATGTTTGAATTGTTATCTTACTCACTTCAAGCACTATTTTAGCACTTAAGGCATCTACTAAGAAATTTACACGTAAAAGGAAGTAGTGTAGGGTCCATACCAAATTTTTATATCATACTTTGAAAGAATTATAGTTGAATTATAACTAAAATAGAGTATTTTTTTCTCCTATATCATTTTTTTACAAATGAACTTTTAATTTTATACCACGGGCAAAGCCGTGCGGGTACCGCTAGTATTAAATAAATCTCAAAATTAATTTATAAGAGATAGTATTTATTTAAATAATTCAATACGGTAACCATAAAAGGAGCATAAAATAAATACAGTATTTTTAAAATCAAAACAACGTAATTCAAACTGCAAAAAAACATATTAGAACAAAAAGCGAAACATGAAAATTACGACGTGATGTCCCTAGACTTTCAATTTTACTCTCATACGTGTCAAGGGCTCATGAAAGCAGCTTGTTTCCTTCGCTGACATTAAGTTCAAAATCGTTTATATGAAATTTTCTTGGCTTGGCTTTGAAAAAAAAAAGAGATTCCAAATGCAAAAAGAGAACAAATAGTTTATTTGTATCATAGTGGGAAAAAATTCCGTAAAATTACAGGAATGTTGAATGTGTCGTTGTGTGCAGTTCATCTCATTCTTAAAAAGAAAAAAAAGAGACCGATGTTGTTAATAACAAAGAAAGACCAGGGAGACTAAATAAGCTGAGTGTAAGAGAATGACTCCAAGCGATCAAAGAGGCTCTAAAAAATCCAACAGGAAATGCAAAGATGTTAACCGCTAATATTGAATCAATATCAAGAAAGGTTGTAACACCTCAGGTTGTAAGAAATGTTTTGCATAGGGCTGGTTTAAAAGGAAGACGGCCAAGGAAGAAACCATTTATTTCAGAAATCAACAGAAGAAAACGACTCGAGTTAGCTAAAAAATATAAAAGTAAAGCAACGAATTTCTGAAAAAGCTTTATTTTTTCCGACGAAAGTAAGTTCGAAATTTTCAAACCAAAGCACATAATCACTGTTTGGAGAAAAAGGGGTGCTGCTGTAGAACCCCAAAAGTTACTAAAAACAGTAAAGCATGAAGGTGAATATATCTTGGTTTGGGGATGAATGGCATACAATAGGGTTGGAAATATCCGTTTCATTGTGAAATAGACAGCTCTATCATACATCAATGTGTTACGGCATAATTTGAAAAATAGTGCTAGAAAATTAGGACTGGATACTACATTCGTCTTTCAACAGGATCAAGATCCAAAACACACTGCCAAAAAAACCAAAGAGTGGTTATTATATAATGCCCCCAAAGACAAATAACTCCACAAAAATCACCAGACCTGAACCCTATAAAGCATCTATGGCATTAATTAGATAATAAAATTATAAAAAACTCAATACAAACAAATCAAGCTTAAAAGAAGCTTTACAAGATGCATGGAACAAAATGTCCTTAAGGTGCCTGCCTACCTTCGGAGGGAATTTTTTGAAATATTATCAAAAACTATCTTTTAAATAAGTTATATGATAGAATTCGTCTTTAAAAAATGGAAAAAACACCAAAAATAGCTGCATAATTTTAAAATTTTGTTTTTTGAGGGAAAACATATGTGAAAATAGCAATAAAACGGTATTTTTGCAAAACATCAAAACTCAAGTTCAAATCAAGATATTTCTGTTCTGTAATTTTTTTTATCATTAGTGACACCCATTGCAGGGAATGACCCTTGCTCAGAAATGTAAAGACACAATTAAAAAATTATGAAGGTGAACATTTCTATAAATTAAGAAATTGTCGAAATATGACGAATTTTAACATGCTACACATTACAAATCATTAAATAATGATGTTCCAATCATCAGAGAGGGTCATTCCCTAAATCAACTCATTAGTATTGACAAAAAATAGTTTCAGAATATTACAAACATAACTTTTTGAGTTATGCTGTTTTGCGTTAAATCAAAACCTTAAAAACTCAATTTCGAGAAAAAGGCGAAGGAAAGCTGCTTCCGTTTACTAAAACCTTTAGAACTTTAATATTAAAATGCCTGTAGCTTCGGTTCTAAGCAAGATAGAAGCAAAATTCAAACTGATTTGGAAAGCTAAGAATTCAAACTTCAATACTAAATCATAAAATAAAAATTCATTTTTTGACCAAAAATTGCATTTTAAAGGTAGGCAGGCACCTTAAAAGTCACAAATGATATTGTAGAATCCATGCCGAGACACTTAGAAGCAGTAATTGCAGCTAAAGGACTGCATATTAAGTACTAAATATGCATTTCAATTAATTATTAATTATTTATCTATTTGATTTAACATGCAAACTTGCTGTTCTAATACTTATTTTGCAATGTAAATTTAGTTATTTTAATTTTGTAAAAGTTCTATTCACGTTAAGCTTTTATTTGTTACAAAACGGGATATTTTTGTAGAAACTTTACGTAATATAATTGTTTTATTCGTGTAAATTCATTTTATTACTTCAAAATGTACGAATTTCATATTGTTCTAATACTTTTTTTGTCAACTGTATAGTCCTTCCCGCTTTTCGCTAAGTCAGTCCCAAGTAAAACATTTTGTTTTGCTGTGATTTCGTTAAAAAAAGTTAATGCAGAGTAAAACGTGAAACAGAACTGAAATTATTACGAAACAGCGATAAATACGACTGGGCTATAAACGCACGGATGCCATGGTATATCCCAGAATCATCGGCCAAGTTCATCCATAATTTCATATGATAGATGTTTATAGAGGAGGCTTTTTATTCAGAAGGAACAGATTCTCAATTCTCAAAATAACCTTTGAATCGCAATCGGGAAATTTAACGGCTTTTTTGAAACTAATTTAATGAATTTAGAAATAAACAAGACATGTAAAAAAAAAAGAGAAAATTAATAAATAAATAAAACAGCTAAAAATAACAAGGTCGTAAATTGAACTACATTTTAAAAAATGTTATTCGTATTCAGGGAAAACTAAAAAATAAATTTGGGCGATTCTCTGTAAACTGGTAATTCGCTCTCCGAACTGACTATTTTAAAAATAATAAAGTGTAACAAAGTAAGTATTGCTCTTAAGAAATATTGCTCTTTACTTTACAAGTAAAGCATTAATACTTTGTGGCCCAATTGCATTTGGAGCGGTAACTATTTCATTTTTTTTCTATAAATTATCTAAGCACCAAAAACACAGTCGCCTGGCAGTCCCAATTCTGTTTAACACTTCAAGACAATATTTCAAAAATCCTATTAAGGTTCATGAATTTTGACATTAATGTCTAAAAATAGAATAATGCAACTATATCTTTTTTATGAAATAAGGTCTAATTACGTATTTCTAAAGCTTAAAATTGTCATGTAAATTCTGTCCGGAGGTTTTTCAAACAGTCCCCTGCCACAATTTCAAAGCTCCAATAAAAAAAATGTGTTACTCTTGCAAATATTTTCTGTCATGAAGTTTAAAGTATCAGTGTGGATTTGCTGAAATTGCTGAGAACGATGTTGAAACGATACTTTGTTAAGTTTGAGAGCTACATTTGTGATGACAGTATACATCAGGGTCGTTGCGAAAGCAGTCTTCTGGGAAGTGATTTTATTAATGTCAATTAGTTTAATTATGAAACATATTAGTTGTTATGTCTACGATTCGTGCCTAAATGTATACGTAGTCTCGTAACTGATTATGTTCCAATAGTTTTGCAGATATTACGCAACAAAGAGCAAAAACATAGTCACCTGGCACAGTCCCTTGCCTAGTTATGCCAGGCAGATTGATTACCTTGCAAATATTTTAACAAAATTTCATACGCAAAATATGTCAAACGGAAAAGAATGAATGAAACGCAATGAATTAAACATGCGCGCCACAAAATATTTAATTTTTGGAATCGTTGAGAATTAAGCATTTTATATTTGATTTTCTCCTTCCTAATTTTCGTGAGGACATAACATTTTTGCAGAATTTACACTACTTTTTGTTATTCCTAAGACTAAATTTCTACGCATGTAAATAGTGAATTAATTCTTATTCAATGTTTAACCCCCCTTGAAGTCATTCATTTTATGGGCCACTGTATACTTTGAAGGGTTTACTCAATTATTTTGCAACGTGATTTAAATGTTTTTTTTTTTTTTGCACCAAACTGATCAATAAAAATTCAAAATTAAAATTTTTTCTTTCTCAGAGTTCACGTAACTGTTCAGTTGAGTGAAATTAAATGGTATTTTCCGGTTGCATCAATTTAATTTGCATGTCAAGGGGTTTAACTTTGCTCAACAAAAATTATTTCATCTCAACTTGACTTTGTAGTTGTAATTACAGGATTAATTTGTTTCTAACGCTGTTCATTAGCTTTCATGGGGTAACTCTTCAAACAAACTATTTTGATTTAGCGAAGATTTTGGAGAAAATTCAATACTTGAGGGTCTTGCAACATACAGCAATTAGTGTAATTGGGTACCACTTTTTCTTGTCTCAAGAATTCTTTTTCACCTAATTTACTTTTCAAATTTTCTAACTGAATCTTGCTACTGTATGTTTTACCATGTTTTTATGCTTTTTGTTTTCACTTTTGTATCTCTTTATATTTGCACTGATTATTTCCTAAAAAATTCATGCTAACACATCAATGTAACAATTAAAAAAAATAATTTTGAAAGTTTCTGTAATTATTTTTAGATTTATATTACACATTGAATATTGCAAGAACATATGACGATAAATACACTATTCGTAAGAATACAAATGTATATGTGTAAATCATGGGTGGCCAACCTTTTTAGGGAGAGTGCCACTTTCTGGAGAGAAAAAGCTCAGCGTGCCACATTGTATTTTTCCAACAAACTGAAAATTTTAATAAAGTTAAAAATAATTTTAGGTTGACTGACTTTGTAATTCTTACTCAAATGAAATATTTTTTTCTCGTAAATCTGAGCAATTGAAATCTAAATGATAATAAAAATAAAATAAGGCCGAACTTAAGAGTTACCGTTAATAAACACTTTTATAAGAGGCTTATTATGTTTAAAAAAGAAACAAATAACATCTGTACTTAATGTGGTTTATGAGTCTGTATCTTTTTCACCAAATCTTTAATTTTAGGATTAGTTCTTGAGAATCCTAAGAAGTTCAAGTGTTTTAAGTGCTATCAATTAATATTCAACGGTATTTAGATTCGTATGCATTCGTAACAAAAAATAGGGGTAAGTGGTGTACCTCGGACATATGTGTACCTCGGACCTAGGCTGATTACAGCTCTGCTTATTAAAATATTTGAATAGCAACATGTGTAGTTGAAATATGTGTCTCTAGAGGTCTCACTGCATGCCTTTCTGTTTTGTTGAAAGCTCATCTGATTGAAGTATTATTAAAAAGAGAAATCCACAATTCAAAGGTAAGTTTTTCCGGTTACTTTTAGGTATTTTTACTCTAAAACATATATTGTTTATTCTGAAATGAGGGTCATGCATTATACAGTCATGTTCTAGCTATAACACCGTGTGCTTGAAACAAAGTTAATCCTAACTGTAACACAATGCTCAGCTACTTCGTTTTTTATAACCAAGTGGTGTACCTCGAACCCAATACAAGTGTTGTACCTTGGACTGGTCCAAGGTACACACTTCTGCAGTGCATAAATATTACAACTCCTAAAATTTCATGTTATTTAGTTTTTTGAAATGCCTTTTAAAATTCAAGTGAAATGTTTCCTTCTAAAACTAAACATTTTAACTTAAATTATAAACTTAATATGCAGATTTGCAACTACATAACTATGATGTATGTAAAGCTTATGATGAATTATTAATTACATGTATTTGTATATGTGCAATACACCGCGAACTCAGTCATTCCATCCAAGGACTGCAGTCCATGGACGGTTTATATAACGGTGAATGAAAATATTTTTTGAAAATTTTGATTTCCTCCCATCAAATGACAATGATTGCTCAGTGCAAAAGCAAGAAGAAAATAACACACAAAATGATTTTACTGGTGTGTCAACATCTGAAGCTAGTACTTCTTTGCCAAGCATTGTCACTCCCCTGAAGAAATAAGGCCATATCCAAAGGCACTACTGAGAAACAATTCCGTAGGGGAAGACCTAAAAGAACGTCTTGTATTTTGACCGATACATCCCGGAAGGAGCGTCTTGAAATAGGAAAGGCTAAAAGGGGAAAATGAAAAATGTAAAGCAAACTAAGACAGTAAAACCCCCTACCAAGCTAGCTAAGAGATAACTTTATTATTCTTTAGAGTCTGAACTTGAGAATATTGAAGACTTTTATGAGGAATCCAATATTTCAGAGGAATATTTTAATGAGTTGGGAAGATGCAGATAACATTAATATTTAGATTGTCGATTTTGTTTTGATGAAATTTGCTGGCAAGAAAGCTATCAAATATTTTCTTGCAGAGATTATTTCTATTGCTAGTGATGAATATGCAGTTAAATTTCTGAAAAAAGATCCAAACTGTGAGAAGTTCACAAGAGCAGATCCTACCATTTATGAAGTTGAAAAAAAGGATATATTCAAGCTACCACACCCAATACTATCCAGTGGATCAGGAAGGTAGCTCGAGAAGTTAACATTTGGAATGGACTTATCCAATTACAATCTTGGTTGGAAATAAGTGCAGCTTAAAATAATCCCTAGCATGGTTTTCAGGAGCTAGAGCATCTTGGTATTTTTTAAAAAGGGAAACGTGACAAGATAGATCTAAATTTTTATTTATCTTTGAAACAAATAAAAAATGTATTTCTAAATTTATGTGTGGTTTACTGATTGATAAATAGTGATATTCTTACTGAAAATCATGTTTTCTTTACCTGTTAATCATTGGTCCAAGGTACACCATCCTAAAACCCAAGGTACACCACCGGTGGTGTACCTCGGTTCTATGTGCATTATTATGTTTATTACAAAAAATGTATTTGAAATAAGTTAAATAAATTTTTAAGATAATTATATGTAGTGTAAAAAATCATACAGTTTCAACTTATGGTATTTGTATATTGTATTTAGATTTGGCAAATAATTATGAAATTAAAAATTGAAAAGCGAAAATAGGTCCGAGGTACCCCACCTTCCCCTATTTGTTTAGAAGCGTATTTTGAACCAAATTTGCAACCGCATCAGACGGCTAAAGTGTGTAAATGTGGAAAAAAAATTATTGGTACAAATTTCAAATTTCTATATAACGTGGATGACTTTCTGTTGAAGTAAGCTCTTATATTTGATTATCAATAAAAAAGATCAGTAATTCCGATTTGGATTTCAGAAGTGTAACAAGTAGCGTCTTGCAGAGAAATAAACAAAGAATTTGAAAAGATCAGCAATTTTTTTTATCATCCTGAAAATTTTCAAACCTAACACTGAATGAATACTTAAAATAGGTGTGAAATTTTCTCCATATATCATTGGAAAATGAGTATTAATTTTTATTATTTTATTCGTTTTTCTCCAAAGTAAAAAGAAAGAAGTTTTACCGACTGAAGTTTTATCATAAAAGAATGTATAGCCTATACTGGTTTGGGAAACTTTTTTCTGTACCATCTTAAATTCAAATTACTTAAACGCTGGATAATTAGAGACGAAATAGCTAAATTGAATTGCTATTCTTCATTCCTAAGCAGCAAGTCATCATTGCTTTCATTCCAAATATTCTAAAAAACACCTAAAAATTCCTAAATGCTTAAAAAATGCCTAAAATTCTAAAATCTTATGACTATTTTTCCTTTAAAAAGCTATCGCACATTTCAATGAAGGAATATCTTACCATACTCTCCTTTTTCTTCTGGGAAAATCTCTCATAACATCCAGAGCTCTAATTCGTAGTTTGTTAATACAGTGAACTCTACAGGGTCACCATCAGAGAAAAAGTGTCATTCCTTGGCAAGGAGTTTGATGGATAATTCGATGACACTTTTGAAGTTTTTTCCCCAAATAATTTTCAAGTAATGTAACAAAACAATTTAAGGGTCTTCATGTGTACAACCATACTGAACTTTGTCCAATCTAGTCTCTTAATTTTAGTTGCAGAGTTACTTTTTTTTTTTTTTAAATTTCAGCACCCATAACTGAAACTATTGCAAGTCAAGAATCCATTCTGCAGCATTAAAAGTTTCATTCGTGTTAAGCACAAATATGCTTTACAAAGCATTGTCTGTAGCGTCACAGCTTTCGTTGCATGTCCGAAGCTAACGCTAAGTAATTTGCAATATTGTAGTTCAGGCAATTTGTAAGCCAGCCTCCTGACACTTAATCGTCATAATATCATTATATTTATCAGTTTAAGAGTTTTAGTTGTAATCAATATTTTTGAAATCGACATTTTTCCCTCAATTTAAGATTTTTTTTTTTAAAGTCATCGCGTGCCACTGCTACTGCTCTACCGTGCCACATTGTGGCACGCGTGCCGCGGGTTGGCCACCCCTGGTGTAACTTATAAATGAGGTAAGGAAAGACTGAGAAAGAGACCACAGTGTCATCGATGAGAAGAGTTAACCAAGTTTTTAGGAGCAAAAGGGACAACACTAGAAATTTTCAGGAGAGAGGTCTTCATTCTACGTTGGATTGATAAAAACTAAGAATAAGGATGGATATCACCCGGTTAATTTTACACCACTCCAAATTTTCCCTATAGTTGACTGAAGAAGAAAAATACCTAGAAAGTCCAGTGCTGCACTATCCCGACGAGATTATAAAATAACTTCTCTGTCATTTATATTACAAGAAAAAAGTAGGCAATATTCCACAAAGCTCATTGCGTCATTGAATAATTTTGAAACGACTGTTTGAAAGTTAGTTATGAAATCTTTGAAAGCGCTCTTCCAACATTGTTACTCTATGTAATATGTAATATTATTATAAATGATAGAAATGCTGTGGTGTTCTAAAGGTGAAGTTTTTAAACATTTGGACATTTTATTTTGCGACAGTAAAGCTACATTACTTTCATTAAAATAATTTATTTTGCATTCCATTTCCGACGTGGCTCTATGTTACCAAAGTGCCATGATAGATTTGAACCAGGCCAATAATTCATTATTGTGTCTTAAGTTTCGAAGATTATATAATACTTTCAGAGTTTTGCTTCGTTATAAACAAATTATTACAATAAACCACTAAAACATGAGTAGGGCAGTTTACTGTAGACAAATTATAGCTTAAAGTTATCCTGGATGACTATAACGAAAATTTTCTCTGTATCTATCACTACAAAACTTCGATATCTAATTATTATTACGTCATGTGTGATATTACGAAAAACATTGAGTTGGCAAGATATGTGAACCAGATTTTTTTTCGTGAGCTATCTCTTTACTTTTTATGTCTAAACTTCATTTATCCGGATTTTCGGCTGAAGAAGTCCCCGTTATCGTCTGAGAAACCACGTAAATATACCCTTCATGTGGGGTATCAGTATGTATGCGCGTGTGTGTGGGGGGGGGGGGGTTCAATTTCCTCCCCTGCATTTAGGAAATTAATGCATTTTCACATAAGTGGGGGGCGGTTTCTGCTGTTTTTTACCTCCCCCTCCCTGAAAAATTTGAAATGGTGAGTTTGGTAAATATGAAAAAAAAAAAAAAAACAACTGATAATAACTTCAGTTTTAAAAACATTATTTCAAGAATACCTGCAGTTTTGTCTGTAGGTACTTTTAGATATTCACTACAGAGTGACTCACTCTTACTTATTTAAGATTTATGTCTTTTGTTTGTCATCTAGCTTTGTTACAGAGTAAACGAAGAGAACTTTTGATGAACTAGAAACGGTGTTAGCAAAAAGTTTGATAGAATACTAATGCAATGTTTTTTTTACGTATTTAGCACATATCAGTACAGGTTAAAATTTGATAAATTTCGCAATGATATATTTTTCCATGCTAAATTAAAAATTCGCGTTAACTTAAAAGCTAACATAAGACATGTTCATTTTTAACACATAAGGAAATTGTAAAAGAAAACGGAAATTTCGATAATAAATCTCAATCAACAACGTTTGTCTGCGAATAAGAAAAAATAGACGTTCTGTAATAAAAAAAGGGATCTAATTATGAAAGGAGTTGTCAGAGTCAAAACGTTTTTCTTATGCGTGGTAAAGGTGCATTACATTGGCAATAAAAACCGAATGAACTGTAACTAGTAATTCGTTTAAATTCCTGTTATAGTTTTCAATTTTGCATACATTTATTTATTACACTTATAAGTTAAGAACATTTACACATCTTCATACGTAACGAAATGCTTAGATATTAGCTCAAATGACTTTTGACGTCACTGAGTATAATTTCAAACCATGGAGTCTTTGGTAAAATTAAACTTATTTTTCATCCGTTTTCAAGATTTCTACTTTTCTGTCGCATATTAGCAGGACGCGATCTATCTGACCTAACTGTTTGTCCCCGATATTCTTCCAAAAAATCAGTGTACTGTATCATTCAAAAAGGGCCGTGGTGGCCCGATCGGTAAGGCATCGGACTCGTGTCCGGAGGGACCCGGGTTCGAAACCCAGCCGATCAAAGATCCACCGCCTTGATTAATGGTGGCTGGGAGGCGTTAAAAATGTCGTGGTCACAATGTCCTCCAAGTGAAACGATACCTCTGGGGGTGCTGGGCCCTAGGGTTTGCTCGACCCTAGGTTCTGGTTCAAAATTAAGAACAGAGCGCTCTTCAGGGCCCTATCCCGGTTAAACCACGAAGCTGTGGTAGGTACGGGGGACCCTGGAGAGTGTGAAGTGAAGTGTATCATTCAAAAAAAAATTAACGTTGAGAATGTTAGCTTTTAGGTATTCAAATTTTTAATCACCCTCCTTAAATTTACTTATAATGAATTTACTCATTAAATTTATTGAGAAAACCAGCACATCTTCTTACATAACGCCTCGCTTAGGTTTCACCACTTTAAAGAATGTTACTAAAACATGTTAAGGACTTTCGATGTCATTAAGGATGTCTCTTTTTGGTGAAAGTAAATTTCTCTTTTACCTGTTTTCAGGAACTATCCTTTAGGTTGCACTTTAAAAGGAGGCAACCTTTCTTACAAAACTATTCGTTCCCAATTTTCTCCCACGAACTTAAATTACCGTTTCGTTCGAAAAAGTTTAATATTAAGAGCGACAACTTTTGGTACTAAAATTTCGAATTGCATTCCTTATTGCGATGTTTCTCCGCTGTCTTCTGCTAACTATTTGCGTGATACATGGAAAAGGGAGGAGGTGGGAGCTTACACACTGGTGACATCAAACAGAAACAAAAATTCTTTACTTCCCTCATGGCTGCGGAGTTAGAGGGAAAATAATAGATTCTACTCCGACTCCAACTTCTTCTCCCCAAAATGAGTACGACTTTGACTCCACGACTCCAACTCGCAGCCCCGGTCATCGTATCGAGAAAATAGTTTTGATGCATGAAAATGTAATCTTGACGTTCCGAGCAACGGTTTTTGTTATTATTTGTCCATAATTGGGTTGTTGTTACCTTCTCAGATGGAGTTATTTTCAACTGTCATCCAGGGTCCGATTAAGAAAGTACAAGGCCCTAGGCCGAATACCTTTTTGGGGCCCCCTGTAGTCAGGCTTTACAGTTTTAGGCATTAGAGAAAACAATTTTAGCCAATGACAACAGCAATTTTATCCATTTGGGGGCCCCTAAAGTGTAGGGGGCCCTAGGCCACGGTCTAGTTGGCCTATTCAGGAATCAGGTCCTACTGTCATCTCTGATCCTTAGCTTGAACACGAGCATAAAGAGGAAAAAAAAACCACTAGTCAATTGTAGGCTAGACCGATCAGTAAATACCTCCCCTCCCCCATCAGTGAATGAACACCTCGAAATTTTATGAAAAATAAGATTTTAAAACATATTTTCCTCGATGGATTGGTAGTAGTCACTTTCAGAAAGAAAACTACTATGAAATGCTATACTTGTTCACTGGTTGGGGCATTCGTTTCTTGGGTTTGGGAACTGCTTTTTCATTTTAAACGCCCAAAAAACAGGATTCAGACCAGTAAAAGTTCTTTTAAATTTTTGAACATAATTGCATACATCATCTAAAACATTTTTACTACCATGTACCAAATGCCATAATCTTTAACAATACCATGAGTTTTTGAAAACGAAATTGCTCTTAACCCTTCACCCCAAGTAGCACACATTCGTTGTTTAAACGTTGCAAATCCGTTAGGCCATCCGTTGAAACAACGTTAGTATCAAACGTGTTTTCAACGCTAATAGGTCTCGTTGATTATGCTGTTTTTCAACCAAATGTTTCAACCTTAAAATAACGCAACACTTTCCGTTGAAACAACGTTGGTATCAAACGTGTTTCCAACGCTACTATATCTCGTTGTTTATGCTAATTTTCAACCTTTTTTTCCAACGTTGAAAAAACGGTAACGCCTACCGTTAAAATGACGTTTGTATCAAACGTGTTTTTAACGCTAATATGTCTTATTGTTTATGCTATTTTTCAACCATTTTTTCAACGTTGAAAAACCGTTAATGCCGTCCGTTGTAATTGCGTTTGTATCAATCGTGTTTTTAACGCTAATATATTTCGTGGCTTATGCTTTTTTTTCAACGTTAAAAAAATTAACGCTTTCTGTTGAAATGACGTTTCAAGCGTGTCTTTAACGCTAATATGTGCTGTAGCTTATGAAAGCCCTCTTTGAAAGTTCGCTGTAATAAACGTGCATTATGTAGAAATTTTCCATGAACATCAGAAAGGCTTTTTTACTTCCTCTTACGTAGTAAAAAGATGCATTGTGATCGCAAAAAAAAAAAAAAATCACTCAATTTTGGGTCTAAATTTTGATTTTGCTCACCCCCGAATGAATATTGAGTAGTTTTCTCGACCTGTCAGCACGTGCATATCTATACCTACCAACATATAACCAGTCGAAAAATATTTTTCAACCACCCCCGAGTTAATTACGACGAGTTTTCTCGTAACGTCTGTATGTACGTATGTATGTCGCATAACTCAAAAACTATCCACCGTAGAAGCTTCTAGATTGGAATATAGACTTTGAGAGGCGTCTAGTTGTGCACCTCCCCTTGTGGTTGCATTCGAATGTTCCCAAGGGGGTGTTTTCCCCCTTTTGGGGGTAAATCACTGTTAATTGCAGACAAGTGATATGAATTGGTGCGACCACTTGGCGATATATCGCCAAGCTTTTGGTCGCCAAGTATTTGACGCTAACTTGGCGACGAATCGCCAAGTTGGCGACAAATGTGGCGAAAACAATTATTTTTTGAATGTGGGCTCAATTTGGCGCTATTGGCGATATTCTGCGAAGAATCCACTGAATGAAGTTAAAATCAGAGATATTTAGAAAATTATTCATTGTAAAACATTTTTTTGCAATTTTTCGTGGCAAACTAGGGGGTGTGAATGCTTGAATTGTTATCTTGCTCACTCCAAACACTATTTTAACTCCTAAGGCATCTACTAAGAAATTTACACGTAAAAGGAAGTAGTGTGAGGGTCCATATCAGATCTTTTTGAATATTCTTCTATTAAATAAAGAATTAAATATGAAACCTTTGCTCTAGGAATACTTCACACATGTATCTACTGCACAAATCGGTAATAGACAAAAAATGTCGCAAAAAAAGGAAGAAAGAAAAAGATATAGTGCAACACTAAAACTCGACAGCAAGTAAAAGAAAATTAACAAGTTTATTGCTAACATGTGCAATGAATAAAATTTAAATAAAAAATATTACTATGATATACATTATGTTACATGTAATTTTTTTTATGACATTAAGTTTTGAAAAATAAAAGATATACAGTTGGACCCAGTACAATACAAGCCTTTGCAATGAAAACGAATTTTAAGATTAGAGAATTATAAATTAAACAAGATGAAAGACTGAAACTAAATTGTTTCATAAATCAACTGCTTGACAAAATTAATCATTTAAAAACTTTATTTTTATACAAGTAAGAGAACTTGTTCGGTGAATTTTAAATTTGAGCATACATAAATTTAATAAAACAGATACTTAATAGACTCGAAAATCCGCAAATAAAAATCCATCAGTCATATAATACAATACAATACAATATTAAAAACTTACCAAATCATAATCAATAAATTACTTCACTCAAGTCCAAGCTCTCCTAATAAATGTTTCCCCAATAATAAAATCTAAATTTAACCAAACAATATGTAGCAGAAGATTAAGTAAGCATGTGCAAAATGCAGCGAAATACAAAATAAATAAATATTAAATGACAAAATTATTATACAATGTATTTTTTAAGGAAACATTCACATTTGATTTTTTTTTTTGTTCCAGCAGTGTATGCTTGAGGACTAGTTTAAATGCTCCATTCGATATTCTTATCTTTTGCGTTTTTGCGGCATCGATTCTGTCGTACAGCATCTGTAAAGCAGAAAAAAGTGAACTTATATGAAGGATATATATATATATATATATTATATATATATATATATATATAATTATATATATATATATATATATATATACATAATTTTAACTAAATGTAATTGTTTGAATTATAACTAATTTTTTTTTGTTTAAAACTTAGCAAAAATGTTTTCTTAATCACTTTTATTTCTTTTATTTTCTCTCTCTCTCTCTCTTTTAAATAGTTTTCATTAATCAATGAGTGTTGGTAGGATTTAGTTAGCAAAATTCCTAGTGATTTCAGTGTTATTTCATACGATATAGGAGAATAATTGGAATTTTCTATGATGTTTAAGGGAGACTTCGCAAAAGATTTTATCATTAAGAAGTTATCAAAATACAAGCTTATCCTATTAGCAATGTATTTCTAATACGAGGCAGCGAGAAGCAAAGGGATGTAAGTGCAAAAATTGAAAATTTGAAGAAACTAGTTGGAAATTCTCTATTTCATTTTGGGACAAAAGATAGTCCTAAAAGCTCTAATAGTAAAGTTGATAGAAATTTTATACATAATTTTCATGCAATAGTTTACTGCTTGCTAAATTCGTAAAACATGACCAAGTTAAATATAAGTAAAAGAAACTTACGATTCAATGAAGTTTTCCGGCAAAAAAAAATCGAATCGGTCATCTGGAAACAGAAAGAGCCATTATAGATTGATAAATAAGTTTAACAGCATTTTTAAAAATTATATTCCAAATGCAGCTTAGTAAAGCTGCATTTGGAATATAATTGTAAAATCTTTTACTTTTAAGAGGTCCACAATTAAGCCTTAAACTGAATTTAGATCAAGAGGACTTGGTTCTTTTTGACACTTTGTTTGTTTCTTAAGATTTTTACTTATTTCATGTTTGTTTTATAAAAGGTTATGATTAAAAACACATTTTCCACATTAAAAGCAAAAACTAATTTAATAGAAAATTTAAAGTTTGATTTTTTTAATTTGAGAAGTTTAAGACAATCTCCATTTTTTTTCATCAATATTTTGTTAAAACCCTTTGGGCGCCATGGGTTCTACTTTAGAACCACTTAATAATTTTTTTCTGCCTCTAAGTAATATATTTTATTTTTTTTGAAATTAACTTGAGATCAATAATTAAGTTCCTAGTTCCATTGGTACTTTTTTCCAAAATTCTGGACGGTAAATTCATCCAATGAAATATCTAAAAGCGGAATTTTACGTCGCGGCCGCTCAAAGAGTTAAAAATCTCTTCTCTACTAATAATAAAGCTGAAGGTTTGTCTCTCTTTCTTTCTGTTCTTCTGTCTGTTACGCGCGTAGCGCCAAAACCGTTCGGTCGATTTTCATGCCACTTGGTACAAAATTAGTTTGTAGCATGTAGTTTTGCACCTCGAAGCGATTTTTCGAAAATTCCATTTCGTTCTTTTTCTATTCGAATTCTTAGCTGAAATTCGATAAAATAGGGAAGAAATATTTCACACACATTTTCAAGTCTTATGTCATTCGAAAGCTTGGAATTTTCTGCACAAAATGAAGTTTTTTCGAAGTTTCTACGATCATCAGGAGAGCTGTAATAATTGTTTTTAGAATCCCGAAATTCAAGGCTTACCTTCAGTAAAGCAAGCCAAACGATTCTAAAATGGTTCAGCTCGATAATAAAATTTGTTTGAAAAGAGAGATGAAAAGAATTATTTTATGAACGGAAATCAACTTTTCATGTTGTTACCATGGTTACGTGTTCATACCTATTTTTGTTTCGTTCTTCTTCCAGCGTCGCCAGACGTAGTATTTTTGATACTACGGTAAAATTTTTTCGGCCCAAATAAGGAGCGTAGTATTTTTCCGGCAACCCTGTTTCCAATATACTAATGACTTAATTAAAAGATTTGGCGGATTTTTTTTTTTTTTTTTTTCATTTTCATAGATTTCGCATTTCGGCAACATTGATTTTGGCAACGTTTGGAAACAGTATTACTTTGTAATATTTTTTTAAGAGGAGGCGTAGTATTTTTATTTCAATTCTCTGGCAACCCTGTCTTTTCCGGGTGAAAATGCTTTGGGACATTACTTGGCGCATTTTTGCGTGTCTCGCGGAAGTGAAAGCTCTGAGAGAAACTACGCAAAATAGCCAGGGTTACCACGCTTGGCGCGCCTATTGCCCATTTAGCGAGAAAAGGGTACCTAAAGCGCAGATTAACCAAATATCGTATGAATTGCGTTATTGCATCGTTCGTTTTATTTTTAAAGCTAGGAAATAAAACTTTCTTCTTCTTTTAAACTTTGGTAAGATTTCTGTTGGTTTCTGTGAGCAACAAAATTGTTCTTATTTTCTCTTTTGGCTTATTTTTGTGCATCTTCCTTTGGGGTTGCATTCGAATGTTCCAAGGGGGTGTTTTACCCCTTTTATGGAGTAAATCAGTGTTCATTTCAATGCAGACAAAAGTGATATGAATTGGCCCGACCACTTGGCAATATATCGCCAAGCTTTTGGTCGTCAAGCATTTGCCGCCAATTTGGCGACATATCACCAAGTTGGCGAAAAAAATTGTTTTCTTTTTATATTTGGACTCAATTTGGCGCTATTGGCGATATTTTGCGAAAAATCCACTGAATGATGTTAAAATCGGCGATATTTAGGAGATTAATTATTGTAAAACATTTTTTTTGCATTGTTTCGCGGCAAACTAGAGATATAAATGTTTGAACTGTTATCTTGCTCACTCCAAGCACTATTTTAGCACTTGAGGCATCTACTAAGAAATTTACACATAAAATTAAGTAGCGTGGGGTCCATACCAGATACCAGATTTTTATATCATATTTTGAAGGAATTATAGTTGAATTACAACTAAAATAGAGCATTTTTTCTGCTATATCAATTATTTTACAAATGAAATTTTAATTTTATACCACGGGCAAAGCCGTGCGGGTACCGCTAGTAAATAATATAATTGTTTTTTTCTCCTCATATGGTATGTCAGAGACTTTTTGCTTGAACCGCATTATTATTATTTTATTAATTTAATTAAATTTTAATCACCAAAATTTGAAAAATAGTAGAAAAAATACACTATCTGTTATTTTTTCACTTAAAAATTCGTAACTTTTATAGTTATAAGAAAATTAATCCCAAAATTCTCCTTAGCAGATTATATTGAAATTACAAAACAATTTCAATTTCTTTGATGAAGGTTTTAAAGTTTAGGCATAGTAATTTCGTGGAAAAGGTTAAACTGAAAAAATCTGGTTTGGACACCACACAACTTCTTTTTACGTGTAAATACCGTAAAGTCGGGTTACTTGGACCCTAGGGGGTTACTTGAGCCCATTACAGTAAAATGATAAAATCCAGGTTTGGTACTTATTAGTTGAAGACTTACACGTAGTTCCTCGTTTCTCTGCTAGGTAGAAGCACTCTGCAGTCTCTAACGCTAGTACCAAACCCAGATTTTATCATTTTACTGTGGGCTCAAGTAACCTCCTTGTAGGTCCAAGTAACCACACTTTACGGTAACTTAGTAGATGCCTTAAGTGTTAAAATAGTGCTTGCAGTGAGCAAGGTAGCTGTTCAAACATTTACACCTCTAGTTGCACGAAACAATGCAAAAAAATGTTTTACAATGATTAATTTTCCAAATATCGCCGATTTTAACATTATTCAATGGATTTTTTGCAAAATATCGCCAATAGCGCCAAATAAACCCAAATTCAAAAAAAAAAAAAAAATTGTCGCCAACTTGGCGATAAGTCGCCAAGTTGGCGTCAATCACTTGGCGACCAAAAGCATGGAGATATATCGCCAAGTGGTCGCGCCAATTCATATCATTTGAGACTGCATTGAAATGAACTGATTTACCCCAAAAAAGGGGTTAAACACCCCCTTGGAAACATTCGAATGCAACCACAATTGGAGATGTACAGCTAGACTATATTATTCCTGATTTTGTCCCATTAAACTGACTGCTGCATAATTGCTGATAGTTTTTTCGCACGAAACTTATGTTTCATACAGTAATCTCAACCTTGCATTCAAAATATTTCGAATATTTGATAAAAATGTGTAAAAACTACATATTTTTATTTAAATATTGTTTAATAATCCTTCTAAGCATCTAAATATATTTTTTTATTTCTTAGCAATGATATGAATCCGCTAGTTAAAAAAATAAACGTAATAAAATTGTAAACACAGAATATTCTTCCGACAACTATTTTCAAAATGGCAGCCAATTCCAAAATATCAATTCGAAATAATAATGCTAGAATAGCGTTTCTTCTTTTGAAGCTTTCATATCTGTCCCAAAATTAAATTACGATTTCCTTTAAATATTTGGATGCATCTTCTCAAAATTCACATAATCAATGAAATTAAAAAGAAAAAAAAAGAACAGGAACACAATTAACCAATTACTACATACAATTTTAATTTTAACGATGCACATAGATTTTTAAAATTTTATACGTGAATGCAGATAACTATAAAAGAATACGAAAAATGTAAAACAGAGAATTATAACACAAAAAACAATACGGAAAATGGAAAACAGAGAATTATAAAATATTTTATAGTAAGTAAAATACAATTTCCAATACTTTACGTACCTTTGAGATGAACATTCTTTACAAATGTTTTTCTTTGTCTGCCGTTGAAGTAATGGCTGCTTGCAAGAGAAGACGAGAGTGTTGAGATGTAGACTGCTGCTGTTTTTGGACTTAGTTTCCAACGGAAAACATTTGCGTTACAAAAACGTTGTAAAATCGTTAAAAACACAACTTGATTTTCAACGGAAAACATTTGCGTTTTAAAAACGTTGTAAAATCGTTAGAATCGCAACCTAACGGATTTTCAACGATGGCAACGATTTTAAAACGTTAATTCAACGAAGTGTGCTACCTGGGACTGCACGGTGTGCCTGATCTGGCACAAACCACAAAAAAAAAAAAAACTCCTGTATTCCTCTGATATTTAAATACAGTTAAACTGAGCTTTGTTCTGGAACATTACTATAACAGTTTAGTGTGATTTTTAAGCACTAGTTAGTTGAACTAGTCTAGGTATTACAGTTCTTGCTTTTAAAAAATATAGTGTAAGCATTACGGTAAAAAGTGTGCTTAATCCTTATTTCCTGTGTTCTAAATATGTTTAAATATATATGCTGTACTTAGTGGCAAAAATTTGTTTGTTCCACTTATGGCACAAAACACATTCTAGATTATTACACTTATCAGTATAAGCACATACTATGTGCTTTGTGGTATATGTAGAACAAACAGTCAAAACGTCATTTTTGGTGCAAATTTTTAAGATTAATTTTTTTCTTCATTTTTCATGGACTCAGCGCTATTTAAAGGTAACATATAATTTTTTTCATGAAAATATAAAAAATCGTGCAGTGAAGGGTTAAGTATTTATTTATTCACTACAGCGAATTGCTTAGTGACTGACCACAGAATTTTCAGATTTTCCAAGCACGTACATCAAGTGTATATTTCAGTACCCCTGCATAGTCACTGGCATTGAACCTGCAATCGGATTGAAATTCACCTGTTGTGAAGGTGCACAAAAAATACTGAGACAATGAATTTAAAGACAAGTTTTTAATACATTTATTTCAGATTTTGCATAAAGTAAAACAAGTATAATTTTCTCTTCAATATAAACACTTAAGCAGCAGTTTTAAGATTACTTTAACTATGTACAAGAGCTGCTTTAGCGTACCATTAGCATCATCATCTGCGTTCCTGCACAATCTTCAAGGCAGTCCTACATCTTAAAAGAGTTTTAACGCTGCTGTTCAGCAGTGGCGAGACAGTTCACGCTTTTAAAAAGCTTAAAGTCAAAGCTAAATTTTATTCAGTGGACACAGTATAGTTTATAATCATGTTTCGGCAATATCAAATTTAGAAGTTTCTCCAATAAGAAAATCTATTTTCAAAGACATAATTTGTACTTCAACTCAAAAAGCAAGAACATGTTATATAAAAAAAAATCTTCGACGCTTTTTTGAGGCATATTTTAGAAATTGTTTGTTAGTCATTTAAACTATTATTATATGTATTAGAGGTTGCTTTAGACATTAACAAATGTTTGGCGCAATATATAACTTTGAATCTTTCGCTAATGAACTATAAATTCACTTAATCAACCAAACCAAGATGATGCTTTTCTTTACACGGAAAAAAGTTTTATTTTCTAATTTGTATCAATCTTTGTTTAAGACAAGGCAACAGAAGTATTGTTACATTTATGATTCAAATATGTTTATGATTAAATATTGGTTTAAAAATAAAATCTACTTCCTTTCTACTATTTCTTAAAAAGGTTTTCTATTGTTCTCTAGGTCTCACAATTTCAAACTAAAAATATTGAATATAGTAGGGGAGAGCGGGGCTAAAAGTTCCGTTTTTTGATCAAGCTCAAAATTCGTTTTGAAAACTTTGTTCTAGAATTAATATTCCGAGGTTAAAACTTAGTATTATATGTCCCTTTGATATACAGACTGTTTTTTGAGTTGTATTTTGTAAGGTTTTTTAATAATTAATTTTATAGCAAGTAAAGCCGAAAAGGAACAACTAACCCCGTCTTGGGGCAAGTTGTTCTGTGGTTGGGGCAAATTGTTCCGATATTAACAAGACGATGAATAACGATGCTGATTTCGAATTTAACCACGTTGCGAGATGAATAACTCCTTAAAAACATAATTTGTATTAAAAAAAACAATGGTTGATATTAGTATGACTTTATGTACGGCTGTATGACTGTATGTACGTATGTTATGCATGTGCGTATGTAGGTATGTCGCGTAACTCAAAAACTGTATACCGTAGAAGATTCTAATTTGATATGTTGGCTTTGAGGGAGGTCTAGTTGTGTACCTCCCCTTGTGGTTGCATTCGAATGTTCCCGGGGGGGGGGCTTACCCTTCTTTGGGGTAAATCAGTGTTAATTTTAATGTAGACAAAAGTGATATGAATTGGCGCAATCACTTGACGATATATCGCCAAGCTTTTGGTCGCCAAGTGTTTGACGCCAACTTGGTGACAGCTCGCCAAGTTGGCGACAAATTTGCCGAAGAAAATGATTTCTTGAATTTCGGTTCAATTTTTGCGCTATTGGCGATATTTTGCGAAAAATCCACTGAATGCTGTTAAAATCGGCCATATTTAGAAAATTAGTTTACGCTCAAGAAAAAAAAATGGCAACCCATTTTTATTCAACTTTTTTTTTTACCATTTATTTTTTTCACGCTAATTAGAACAGACGATTTCTGTAAATCCAATTTGAAATTGATTTTTACTAACTTAAAAACGCCTGTATTAGTCCGGGCGCCAAATGGCTAATTATAGGGTAACCTTGTTTTGACTTATGAATAAAATTTTTTCGCTGTTTTTGATAGCTTATGTTATGTACATTTCAGATCCGATTGATGCCACTCTGTCATAGTTGAGCATTTTGAGAAATTCAAGATGGCGTCCAAGATAGCGCTCAAAAAGTTAAATATAGTTTTGAGGCGATATTTTTATATGGCATATCCTTCTATATATTTTTTGGGTCAAGGAGTTAGAATATAAAGTCATTTTTTGTTAAAAAACTAATGCATGCGTAATTTTTTAACATTTTATTGTACTAAATGGACAAAATTTTTTTGAAATGCTTAAAATAATAAATTAAGGAATTCGTTTTAAATATTACCGTTAAGGATACAAAAGTTGACATAAAAAATATACATATATAGTTACCTGAGCTCAAGGTAACATAATTATGAGGTACGAATCAAGCTAAAATTCTTCTTCAGAGTCACTTTCTACTATTGATTGAGCTATACTGGTGTTTGGATTACAGCACCTCTCCCCTTCAAGTAAGCAATCTACACACAGCAATCTACACGAAATATTACTTGCTCTGCAACGACATCTCATAGTAATGAAAAATTGTTGAGGACGGCATGAGCACTTTGTCATTGCTATGATATAATCTGGTGCAATTGAGGTATTTTTTGGAATGGCAGTGGGAAACAACTCTTTATTTACTTCATCTTTTTGCCAACCAAATGATGTTGGATCTAGGTAAAAATATTGTGAACTGCTTGCAGATAACCACAAAATAGTTTGCAAGTGAGCTCGCTTGACATTTTCGGCAAAGCATTCCCTAGTAAGTGGTAATGAAGAAAATGAAGGTGCTCGTAGTTGCGCTTAACCTATCTCTTTTGCCCTAAGGGGAATTCTCACTTCTGTCATATCTGTCGCACCCTCAATACCATAGCAAGAAGCAATAAAATTTGTGCATTCCTGAATTACTTCTGTCATACAGCTCTCTCTATGGCCCAATAATCTTAACCGTTTACCTTTTTGGAGACACTTAAGAGCTATTTTCTTTCCAATCCCATAGAGAGGAACAACAAAATCACAACCAGTCAGGGCATGAGCCGCCGGAAAACTGAGAATTATGTTCGTGCGTTTCGAAACTGTTTCTTTGATATCTACTGTTGCCCGTCCTGGTTTCAACGATACCATGAAAACTTCATTTTTCAAATCTAGTTGATGGTAATAAAACAACAGCAAAACGAAGACGTCAGTGTCGTCGCATATGACGTGAACAGTTTCATTTTCTTTTCCTTTCATTTCAGCTATTAGCAGCTGGACCATTATAATATCTGCTTCTTCGTGTATTGTTTGTAAATCAGGTTTTTTTGTTAGGGTGCCCCTACATATTTTAAACGGTGCAGCATTTTGCCCCGTAATAATCAAATGGTGCTCAAGTGGGACATTACAAACATTCGTAAAAATATACTGGCATAAGAGCTGGATCAATTGGCGTTTGTTATCACAACTTGACAACGTTATATTTTGTGGCGGAAGTGGCGTTGTTTCAGTAATTTGAAACTTTCTTGCTGCTTTTATTCCCCGACTAACTCTCGTTGCACTCTTAATGCTATAGTCGTAATATCTGTCGAACACCAGGTTAACATTAGCACCTTTTAACATGTCAGTGATTTTTTTCTGGAAATTTTTTAAGAAATCACTCACAATCCCCCCTACATTTTCCCCTTTTAACTTTTTCAACACTCCAGCGAATGCACATTCAAGCATTTCTACAATTCCACTCCCAGCCATGAGTGAACATACGCACCCGATAAAAGTCATCAACGTATGCATCCCCCCTCTTATTCCAGGAATCTGCCAGTCTCGAAAAGACTGCATTTTTGAAAAGTCAACAATGAAAAGCAGTTAGTCCAGTCTGCACTTTGATAGGAATTCTTGATTTGGAAAAAGTGAGCCATCTGCTTTTGTTGACTTACTGCTGGGTCGGCACAGTACAACCCGAAGGGATAAGCGAGGGGGGGGGGCGAGGGCCCTGGGCGCTGAAATATGAGAGGGCTCCAAAAACTAAATAAACTAGATTTAAGCTGCACTGTAATTTATTTTCTGACATGTCATTATTATTCCTTTTTAACCAAATTAGTTTAAAAAAGCTAAAACATTACATTTATTTTGTTAAGCTACACACACAATTCAGATGACATGTTCAACTACGTATAAAAATTTAAGTTATGAAAACGTTCAGTACTTTTCTGATAAACGTGTATATGCCCTTAACTGTTTCTTACAGAGGCTTTTATGGTTGTAAAGAAAAGTTTCTTGATGCTAATTTTACTCCATACCTAAGAATTTATTTAAGAATATTGGGGGGGGGGGGGGCAATAGAAAGTATTAGCTCGGGCTCCATCATAACGTAGGACGGCCTCGGTACTCAGACAGTTCACTGTAGTGGGGTTCGAATATGTATAATTATATTTTACGAGTCAATATCGCTTCAAAACAGCATTTTCAATGTTTTGGGTGCCATCTTGGATGCCATCTTGAATTACTCAAAATGCTCAACTATGACAGAGTGGCATCAATCGGATCTGAAATGTACATAACATAAGCTATCAAAAACAGCGAAAAAATTTTATTCATAAGTCAAAACACGCTTTTCGAAATGGCGCCCGGACTATATCTTTTTGCCGGGTGAAGCGGTTAGTAATTTCCAAAGCTGCGCGAGAAAATTTCCTTTAGGACGTATTTTCTTCGATCTTTCTGATGAGACCTTTGCTTTGAGGCTTTTCCTGTTACGACGGGATTTAAAACTTTTTTTGGCGATTGATTTCTTTTTTGCACTAGATGCCGGCAAAATAACTTAATAATGCAGTCGGGACTTATAGACACGCGTTGCTTGACAAAAGTTTTATTCTCAAGGTAGACCGTGCAAAGCCGGGCAACTCACCTAGTAAATAGTAAATTATAACACATTAATATGGTAAAATACAGTTAATACAGTGCAACAAATGAAAATTACATATAATAACTAACAGCTTCAACAGCTAATAAGCTGAGATAATTGGTTCAGTCTTCAGTTATAACAGGGAGCTATCTAGAACTTCTAATACGATTCTCCGAAATTATGACTTTTTAATCAAAGTATGAAACATATTTCGATAGCTTACATGGTTCGCTTTTCGAAAATTTTATATCTAATATATATCTATCGGATAGACTGAATATTTCTGGATTTATGTTTGATGAAATCTCACTTTCGGTCTTCACAGTAACATATAATATTTATTTATATGTGTATTAAGTCACTGCATCACTGGTTCAGATGAATAGGGCAAGACGTTTCTTCAGGATAGTTGCTAATTTTTATGGGGCAAGTTGTTCCGCGGAACAACTTGCCCCAAAAAAAGGGAACAACTAGCCCCAAAAGCACATGTCTTTAAAACATTAAATTATATGTTAGATAACGAAACATAAATAGTTTCAGCGTAGGATATAAGGGTGCACAATCTATCTTCATGTAAAAAAACCAAAAAGCTAAACATTAACTATTCAATTTAGGGCGAAAGACCAAAAACACCAAAAACAAAAATATTTACTTTCGTAAATCAGTAATGCACGTGCTCGGCTTTTGATACACCGGACGCCACTGGGCTGGCTAAAATGGCCGCCATTTGTGCGCTATAACATTCTATTTCACGACGTATTTACAAAATACATGTATCTTTTTTCTTAGCTGAGTTATTTCAAAGGGAACAACTTACCCGCGGAACTTTTAGCCCCGCTCTCCCCTACTTTTTTCCTTTTAAATTGATTCTTGTTGACGATGCTTTCATGAAATATTTAATTTACGAGTATATTGACGGTCAGAAATGAAACCAAAATAATAATTAATTCATTACTTTAAATTATTATTACATTTTTTACTTTAATTGAAAAAAAAATGCGTTTTTGCCCAGCTTTTTGAGATGAAGAACATTTTTTTTATTTCCAATTATTTACAAGATTTAAAAATATTTTCTGTGCCTTGCGTTCTGACTAGAAAATAAATAGTCCTTCTACTACCAATAAATAATTTAAATTAATTCTACAAGATTGCACATATACATATTAAAACATAACAAACATAAACAAAAAGAATGGCACTTTCTATAAGTCAACAAAATGCTCAAGTGTAATTATAGTTTTTCATCACAAAAAAATCAACATGTATGCACTGTTCTATCATCAAGAGAAGAACCCCAGACGTAAATCTTCAGCAAGAACTTTTTTTGGCAACCATCTTTGAAAATTAAGTTAGCAAAAGTGAAATGCCACTATCTTTTAAATTCTATTATATGTACGTTGCTTGTACAAAATGCAAATCAATTTTCTGAATAAATTTTCTTGCTGTTATGGGTACTGAACTTTATGAATAACTGGAGTGTTATTGAAGTCCGTCGTCACCTACTCCACTTGTCTAACAGTTCGAGAATACTAAACAAAGCTTAATACAAGTTTTTAATCAAAGACACTAAGGCAGGGATTCAAGTGAAACAGCACTCGCTTCGAATTGCAATCGCTACTGGAAGTGAATTACATTATCATCAACTTAACTTGGCATGACGTCACTACGGGTGGAGCCAATAAGAGCTAACAAGCACTCAGCGATCTCCTCTTATTCGCCAAGTAGGCTGTGACGTTTTATCTAGCTTGTTTTTCATAGGCAAACGTCTCGCTGACGTCACGAAGTTTTTATCAAGAAACGTTCTAATGTAATTCATTTCCAGTAGCGATTGTAATGTGCGATCGACTGTTTCACTTGAATCCCTGCCTTAATCTCAAATGAAAACCTTGAAACGAGTGTAAGAGAATAACAAAAATTTTGATTAAAGCTGGTAAAATGTTTTACTTGATACATTGTAACACTCTTTCACGTGTTGAAAGGTTTGAACAACCGCATATAGACCACGATCCCATCATAATTTGTTCCTGCCTGAGAAAAATTGCACTTTAATTTAACTCCGATAGTTCACTTTATAAACAAACTACGACGTTGTTCTTACGTGGTTCTGAAATTAAGGATCTAAATGGGCAAAAATGTATTCTTCTTCATTCGCCAACTCCTGCATAAAACCAATGGCACAATTATTTATATAGAACAGTAGCGATGAATGAGTTCCAAAGCATCAACACATCATCTAGGGTTCAACACTTGACAACTGTAGCTCAACTGATTGAAACATAATTTTATGATTTTCAAAATTAATTGATTTGAAGAATCAGTCAGGAAATTTGAACAAAAATTGATGTTATATTTTGATTCGAAAAACTTGTACACAAATTTTCAACTTTATAAACTATAAAAATTAACTGTTTCAAAAGGCACGATTGCAAAAATATTGATGCCTAAGTTTTTATATCCAAGATCAATGGGGTAAAATTTCTTGACAGTTTTTACGTTCAATTATTTTACTAAAATGTAAACCAAAGGACACAAAACAAAAAGTGAAAGTGTTAATTGATGAGTTTATTTTTCCATTAATTTAAAATGAAAAAATAACACTAATATTTACCAATTTTTCAGCAATGTAAAAGAAGTTTTCAAGTGGTAAATAAGAGCCAGAAAGCCATCAATTTACTAGAATCTTAATTAAAAAAAATTACAATATTCAGAAATTTAATTTTATAACAATGTTTGTGTGTGTGTTCATTATTTGCAAACTATAATAAAAGCTATAGCTTTTGCTTTTGGATATTTATGATTAAACAGTTTTCATACCTGACTAATTCTTTAAAACAAAAACAAACTTCATTTTTCATTTTTAGAACTGAATATGTGAAAGGATTTCAGCTTTCTGAGTTTGTAAAATGCTTACTAGCTAGTCAAATATTAAAATTTTGATTCAGTACAATTATTCCTTTCACGTCCATATTTAATCGTATGTATTAAAAATTCAGTTTGATCGTCAGTTTATTTGATTGCAGAGATTTATTAAAGTTTCAAAATCTATTGCGTTGGTAAAAAGATTAGTGATTCATCAAGTATTTAAATTTCAATACCATAAAAGTGTTTCATTTTTGACATTCACATTTAACCCTTTGCTCTGTAAATCCAAAGTCTGGCATTTGCTAGTTTTTGAACAGCAATTTACCATGTATTCAACCACGCTTTGCAACCCTGGTCGAATTTTAGTTCGGACTGATATCGTTTTGCTTGGAGCTTTTCAACCATTCGGACAAAATCATGTTACGGCCAACTTTTTCTACGCTAAAGATCGCCTTTCATGAATGGCGATTCCGTACCGCAAGAAGATGCTGGTGAAGAGGAACAGTTAATTCTGTGATCGTGCAATTGCACATCTTCATCATCTTCTTCATCATCGTGGTTGACTAAAAGACTCTTCAAGGAGTTGATGGATTCTTCCATTAGTATGCTATCCACATTCGGGCAGCTTTTGTCATCGCAGCAGTGACCACTGCTTTTGGTATTGCAGCAGTGGTTGTTGCTTTTCATGTCGAAGCATTGGTCATTATTCTTGATATTGCAGCATTGACCATTATTTTTATTGTCGCAGCATTTGTCGTTGTTATTGTTGCTGCATTTCGTGGAAGACTGATCGGCCTTGCGGTTCTTTTTCTTGCTGCTTTCTTCTTCTCTGATTGGGCATTCTGCAATGAGGTGGTCCTCTGATTTGCAGCTGTGGCAGCGTTTGGGCTGTGGTCCCATAGTGCACTTGGCAGCAATGTGATTGGCGAACTCACCACAGTTGTAGCACCTAAAAGAAGCAAAATAAGAGAAAATGTAATCATATAGTAAGAATTTCACTGTAAATAAAAAATGCTATGAGAAAGGTTTTTAACGTTTACTAGGATAATACAGTAATAGTCAAAAATAGGATTTGCGTATCTGGACTGAATTTTTCAATTCCTGTAGTAATTCCGATTTTTACTAATTGTCCTAAGATATAATGTAAATACAGCATAGTTCAACTCAAAGCAGTTCAACACTAGATAGCTTTGTCTAAATTCCGTAATAGCGTCAAGTTTCGAAAATACTTACGAAGACCTCTCTTTATAAGTATCCTAACGATCACCTAAACAACATCATAATCATTCATTTGCAGGATTGCAAGTTCTATTCGCGTGCTCCAAGCATTATATAATATCATTTGCAATGATAATTCATATTTTTCTTTCATTGGTTCAAAACTTCCATTCAAGTCGCAATTCAAACACTAGGCACTGCAACATAAGTCGACAACACTTTTCCACTTGCGAAATTTGCCAAAAATGCTTTCCCGCTAATACAAGTATATGCGATATTTGTTACTGAAGCTCAAGATTAACAGTCACTACTTACGGATAAGCGATTTTGTAAAAGAAAGAGACAACTAAAATTTTAGAATTATTCGCCCCCCGTTTGCCACGTCCTCAACCCTATTGAGCTATCATTATGGATGAGTTACTTAAAAGTGAATAACGGGCTTAAGTTGCCAGGAAATATTTCTCTTAAAAATGAAATAATTTTCTGTTCACATAATTATCATTTGCTCATACAATTAAAGTAATATCATTAATTATTTACGGCTATGGCAATCTTTATTTAAACGGAAATTTTTATGCTTTAACAGCAATTTAAAAACTATGGTGTTGTATTACTTATTTTACAAAAGAGTGGCGACTAATAAATGGGCTTCTTCTTGATTGTGAAGATCAGAAAAAAATCCATATTTTCACCAAAATCTATCATCACATATAGAGTTTATTCTTCTCCCAATATCTATCTCTGCTAAAAAATATATTGAAATTTCGATGTTACATCACTAATTCGTTAAAAGCAATATTGTTTTCATTTGCGCCATCTATTATGCTGCCGTGAAAACATAAAGGGCAATATTTGCAGAAAGGGAGATTTTGAGATATTTGAAGAAACGCGTTTTGGTTTCCACACTAAAAGTAGTCAATGTTATAATTCGACATTTTTTGAGCTTTATTTTAAGCGGAAACCAAATAATCAAGTTTATAGATTAAAGTTAAAGTACAATAAATGAAAAAAAAGCAAAAACGTGAGACATGAAAAAATTGCAGATACTGTATTTGGCCTTTATAGAACAATTAAAATTCTTTAAAAATATGGAGCATCGGAATATAATCTATCTCTACCCAATACATATTTCTATTACATATTCGCATACATTAAAATTGCAATATATCACCAATATTAAATCACAAGTAATAACATCGAACAAAAAAGCATCTGTACTAATTGACAGTAAAGATCTGTTCATTGACGAAACCTCTCCACAAGTCGGATTCACTCCCAGCTACGTGATACACGTTTCACTCGCCGGGTATAAATCAACACCCCGCTTTCAACTTCCAAATTTTGCCAAAAATACTGCCATAAATTTATGAGTATATCCAATACATCTTACAGAATGTAATCTGTCCTCATCTAATATATATTTCTATTATATTTTCGTATATATTAAAATCACAATTGTTCATTACTATTAAATTACAAGTAATAAGTTGAATGAAAGAGAAAGCATATGTACTAATTGACAATTAAGAATTGTTCATCGGCGAAACCTCTCCACAAGTCGGATTCACTCCCAGCTACGTGATACACGTTTTCACCCGTCTGGTAAAAAATCAACAGCCCGCTTTCAACTTCCAAATTTTGTCAAAAATGCTTCCATACATTTATAAGTATATCCGATACAACTTACAACAAATATATATAATCTATCCCCATCCAGTACATATCTCTATTATATATTCGTATACATTTAAATTACAATATTTCATTACTATTAAAGTACAAATATTAAGATGGAGGGAAAAAAGGCATGTGTACTAATAGACAATAAAGAGCTGTTCATCGACGAAACCTCTCCACAAGTCAGATTCACTCCCAGCTACGCGTGACATGCGCTTTCTTTTCATTCACGAGACGAGTAGGTCTAAGGAATAAAATGTTTATGATTGACCGATTGTGCCGTCTCCCCTCCTTTGTGAGTAAACATACGTCCAGCTGTCATTCAGCAATCAGGGTTGTTTTGTTGCTCATGCCTGGCAACTGTTTCCCTCTCTCGGCTCCATGTCCGTCAGCCCGTTACGCAAAGAAAATGCAAAACCGTTGCAAATGCAGTGACCCTTCAGAGGGGGCGACGCAAAGCCATAGACCTCTCGCTATTCTTTGAGGTTGAAAAAGAGATTAAAGGAGTTGATGCAGAGATGGATGCGTTAGGTGATGCTTAAGAGCAATTCCATTTTCATGCATTTATGACTTAATGCGCAAAATACCCTACGAAGACTCCGAATATATTATTCTTGCTTCATTACATGAATTTTATGAAGAACAGTACTTCATAAAATTCTGAATTCAATGAAGACTGTACTTCAATGTAAGGCACTAAATTTTTCATGTTTACAGAAACATTATTAAAATAATATTTTTTGGCTTAATTTCCCGACGTATCTCATGAGATATGTCAGTTACTGAGCAAAAGAAGTTATTTCAATAATGTTAATGGAAATATTCAACATTTAATTATATTTCACTGAAATAGAACCTATGTTCTTCAGAAAATTCATGGAATGAAGCAAGAATTAAAAATTTGAAGTCATTGTCATTGCAAGGTATTTTTCTCAACAAAGATACGTCTGCTATTATGGAATCGTCCATAAGTATTATTAGAACTTTCATAAATACGATTTATTTCCGATAATAAACTTAAGTTTGGCATTGAATTCTTTCTAAGAGATAACCAATTCGGCATTAGTTTCTTTTTTATATCTACATTGAGTAATTGAAAAAATAGTAATGTAAGGCTGACTTGAAAAAAAAAAAATAATTTTTAGTATGAACTTTTCTAGCTAGAATTAAAGGGACAAGCATGCTTCCTTTTTAATTATTAATAATCAAACTAAGCTGAAAACAGTAAAAAAAAACTTCAAATAAATTTTATAGCAAACGAAAATGTCATAGCATTGAAAACGATTTCTTTAAAACTAATTAATATTGTTTAACGTCCATGCTTCTTTTACGACGTATGTAATTACTGCAACAACTTAACCATTTTAAGCTATTGTTGTTTTTGTTGCTCTTCAATGAATAATGGCATAAAGTTAAAGTTAAAACTGAAGTGTTGGTTTTTATGTACAAACTAGCTGACCCGGCAAACGTTGTTTTGCCATATAAATAATTTCCTAGTAATTTCTAGTGTAGACAAAAAATAGCTTACTTATTGTAAGTATGTATGTATGTATGGTAGAATGTGTATATTGTGTGTATGTAAGAATGTGGTATATGCGTGAAATAAGCATGGAGCGCTGTGAACGATGAGGGAATATAAAAATAACAAATAGCAAACATTATTTTTCAGTTATTATAATTTATTCCTTAAAATTATATATCATTAATTAAACAATTACGACAGTAACACCATTAAACAATATCAATCTCTTAATGCTATAGCGTGAACAATATTTTTTGTTAGTCCATCTTTAGCTAACACAAACAAACTGGATGGTTTACCCACTCGAGAGCATGCCACGTATAATTGTCCGTGTGAAAAACATGGTGTTCTCAAATCTAAGTCACAAACAGACATCGTTTGAACTTGGGATTTGTTGATAGTCATTGCAAATGCCAATCTAATCGGAAACTGAATACGTTTGAATTGAATTGGCACATCTGTAGGTATAATAGGAATCCGTGGTATGAGTATATTTTCACCTCTGAACTTGCCATTTAAAATCCTGGCTTCGATCACGTTTTTCATTAATTTTTGAATGACTAATCGCGTACCGTTGCACAGCCGGGGCGGGTTCAAATTACGAAGCAAGATAATTGGAGATCCAACCTTTATTTTTTAAAAATTTGTGTCACTTTAATGGTCGTTCATATCCCCCCCCCCTCTCGCAGTGAAAAAAAACTTTACACAGCAGATTTTGCCTAATAACTCAACACTCATGGTGTTTGATACATTTTATTTGTTTGTAATGATGTTTTTTGGTCACAACCAATATGAAAATCACAAAAAATAGTTACTTTAATTTTTAACATATATTTATCTTCTTCAGAATTTTTGACTTTTAATTTTACCTTGAATTTGACGTAAATGCAAGGTATAAAATACAGAATTTTATAAAGGTACAAAAATTAACATAATATAATTGATAGTGTATATAATTTTTGAAAAAATAATATAAGTGCCGCAAATCAAAAACCATTTATTGCCACAATCGATTCAAAGCCCCAAAAATGGCGCAAACGTCCATAAGAAAATTCTACAGCATCGAAGGACCCCATTGCCAATTTTAACAAAGATCCGACCAAAACTGTCATTTTGTACTATAAAAAAATATGGGGTAGATCCCCATGAAGGGATGTACCTGCATAAGGACATTACAATCATTAAAATCATTCAAAAAAAAAAAAAAAAACATGCAGCTGTTCGAAAAAATCCTTGCGGGCCTGGATTCGATCTCATTCCATCAGGAACTTCAACCTGACGCGCAAAACCACTTGACCATCGGGTCGCTCATTGAAGTAAGGATTTACGATAACACATATTGTTTTAGTTCAGTAGATCAGATGTTATGTGCGAACAAAAAAAATTTATGGGTGGACTACCCCTAACATTTAGGGGGATGAAAAATAGATGTTGGCCGATTCTCATAGATACTGGATAAGCACAAAAAATTTCATCAAAATCGGTCAAGCCGTTTCGGAGGAGTATGGCAACGAAAACTGTGACACGAGAATTTTATATATTAGATAGTTAACTAACAGCTCATGAAAGTTATGTTAAGCATTGAGTACCATAAAAACAAAAATCATTCAGATACGAAATTTCAAAATTTTAAATTGTATGCAACCACTTTGATTCAAAATCTGAAAAATGGAATTTAAGGTAAACATTGTAAGCCATTAAAGGAAAGATTCAAATATAAATGAACGGAATTGAAAGAAATTTCTGTAAAAATAGAAAAAATGTAACTTTTCGCAAAAATGAATGATGAACAATCTAAAAGTGCTGGTAAATACACTAATATGTGGAAGAAATAAACGGAAATTTACTAAAATATTACAGAGCGTTATGAACTTCATACGAATGAAGAAAAAAAAACAATAGGTATTGTAGAAAGGAAAACTATTAATTTTCTTCTTCGAAACAATAGCAGTAATAACATTAATTAGGGCAATATAACAATTATCAATTGTTTCGAGTTACTCTTTAAATCTATAGTATGAGATTAGTCCTTAACAACGTCGAGTAGGGGGGTAAAAATAAGAATGAGCAATTAGAGTCTGTGTAGAATATAAGAAATAACAGTCTGTGTTTATTCTTTTCTTTGGAGGTAAATCAAACTAATTGCCGTTATAGTTCTGATGAAGATAAATCTAACTTACATTTTGGAAATCTGAGCAAATGAAAAAGTAGTCTGTTTCGATTTTAATGTAATAGTCGATGGCGGTACAAAAAATAACAACCACAGGAGGTCAACTGCCTGAGTTTCATGTTTTAATAAATATATAGAATTTTTCCTTTAATTATATTTTCGATATTTAATCCAAAGACACACAAATGATCAAGAAATGATGATCGAGACTATGTACGGCTTGATAAAAACGTCAAAATATTTATAATTTATTTGGTAATAATTGCAAATAATTTTAGTGTGCATGGTATAAAAAATATTTTATGATTACTGGATTTATCAAATAATGAATGTGAAATACTTTTTTTTAAAAGGCAGCAGATATAAATCCCGATCACTAAACTTTCTTCTCATCGTCATTACAGTGATACAAAAATGAAACTGGCAGACTTAAATTTAGTTGTTAAACGAACATACATATGAATAAAGATCTTGATAAAAATGTTCTTTTAATAAAATAATACTTACGCTCTAAAATATTTGCAGCAAAAGACGGAAGCCATTAGTTATAGTTTTTAGTGGTTGTTTTCCTATGATAAGCAATATTCACAGATCAATCAATCAACTGGGGATTTACAATGTGGATCACAAAATGTATTTGACATTTGAATGTACTGTGCTTCTGCTTCAGCCTCATTGCATTTTTCTCTTTCAGATTTACTTATTAATGTGATACTTAGTTTTCCTTTGTTATGTATTTTTCTTCCCAGTTTTGGTTTGCGTAACATTTCGCCCTTGTTGCATTGATCAGACCATGAGAATTCCGCTTTATGCTGCTTAATGTAATAAATTAATTTGCCTAATTTTTTTTCTGTGTTTGAATTTGATTATTGGTGAGCTACCTTTTCGATTTTTTTCGCTCTACTTTCTTAGAATTTTTGACTTACTCTGTTTTTAAAACATTAAAAACAATATTCCGGACAGTATATTCTTTTTGCAGTTTTTATAAGAAGGTTAGCATATTTTTATGTTGAATAATAAAGACACACAAGGATTAAGAACATTGCGCTTCTGTTCGGTCCATACAAAAAAAAACTAGTCACTCATCCGTGTAGCACGCAGAATAATAATAATATTTTCGAAAAAAATCCTTGAAAATATTGGTCAATAACTTTTGGGGCCCTCAGAGCTAGGGGATCCCTAAGCCGGGTTTCATGGGCTTATATGTAAATCAGGCCCTTTCCGTCAGTAACAGAGCTGGAGACAGATTAATCTACCTCCAACTCTGTTACTGACCGTTCATGACTGATGAGTTCCTAACAAGGACGAAACTGCAGTCTCAGAATGTCATAACCGAGCTTTAGGTATATACTTACACTTAAAAATGAATCGAGTTGCAATTGAAAGGCTTGGAGGAAAAAGGGCCTATGTTACATTTAAAAAAAATGAACACTCTGGATAATGGTAAACAATGGATACAGATAAGCAAATAAAACTTGGTACATCAAAAAGTAGATGTCATTAGACGAATTTAATACGCACACTATAATGAAAGAACCAGAAAATAAAGCTGCAACAACTGCAACAATAAAACTTTGTATTTTAATTATTCACAATTTCTGTTTTGTCACATAGCCCCTTCATCTCCTTCATCTCTCAAGACCTTCAATTCTTACCTACTACCAAAACTTGATTGCATTTCAAAAACTGCTCTGATGCACCGTTCTACGTTTTTTCAGATGCAGGAGAATAAATGCATGGAGCACATTCCCTTTCAGCATGTTTATCCCCAGTATCTCTCAGGTATTAGTGCCCACTGACGACAGCACGCGCTACCACCTGGTACACTCTTTCACGCCATTGACCACACTGGGTCACGGTCACCCCCTACGCAGCTGCCGAGGGGAGAGAGGACAACAATGATGCTACAGGAGTCGGTGCTACGCGAGGAGGCTTGTTTACGCGAGCCCCATCAAGCAACGGACGAACGTTGGGCGGTAAACAACAGAACGTCATAAATATTTCACAATAGAATGATTTTTCAGGGTACTTTTAAATTAGACGTAAATGATTTCGCGATGGCAGGACCAGGGGCAGTAAATCATGTTTTATATTTTTGTGTAGCACGCGTTTGCTCCTGCGCCCACTACGTGGTTGAGCGTGGCACATAAAATGTCGAATGTTGGTAGGCCGCATGATGTTTATGAGAGGAAAAGTTTCGGCTTTTTTTGTGTTTTTGATCACATGTTTTTCCTTAAAAACGTTTTATGTGGGATCGTGTTGTTGACGAAATTGCAGGAAAAGGTGAAAAGGATGCTATAGAGAAGAAAATCCTTTGCAAATCCAGTCTGGAAGATTCACTATAATCATGGATTTTAAGAGTTTTCAGTCTGAAAAACACTGAATGAACAGTGCATATTTGGAGAAAGCAGATTAAACACTGCTTTTTTAAATAAGCAGACTAAACTTTGCAGATTTTAAAAACGCAGATTAAACACCCATTGTAGATTTTTGAAGTGTAGACCCTGATTAAACTCTGATGATTTGACTAAATATATTGTAATTAGGAAAACAGCATTGAAGTTATTGACATACTTTGAACAAGTTGTGTACGTACATAAACGCGTTTATTGTAAGAAATCCCCAGAATGAAGAAAAAAATGTTTTATACATTTTTCTCAAAATACATGCACAATTATTGAGTGAGAGTAAAATCTCTCTCTTCTCATGTGCTTAAGCAAATAATGATTTGAAATTTTTATTTCATTTTATTTATTATTTTTTGTGATTAATACTTGCTGAGTTCTTTTCTCGCAGCACTAAAACTTTACTTTTTAAATAAATATGAAACCAAATATTTTGCAGATTTCGCAGTGAATGAAATGAAGTGAATTCTTTTCATGAAAATAGACCTCAAATGAACTAAGATGACATATCTAAGACTGAGCGGGTCTAAAAACAAAGCGCAACCTAAAAGTCTTTAATAATTATGGCTATAAAAAAAAATTTACCAGAAGCATCTAAAGAGTTATTAGGGATATAGAACATTCGAAAAGAAAGGAGGAGGAAAATTAGAGCAAAGCCTTTCTTTTAGAAGAAATCTCTTAATGGCTTATTTTAGCAGCTTTAGATCTTATAGTCATGATAAAAAAAGTAAGCTAAGGCTTTTTTTCCCTTTTAACTATAATGAAATTCACTTAGTTCATGCGTCAATTATGATTCAATGGTTAAATTAATTAAGCTTTTTTTACTTGACTTAAAACTGCTTCTTCATTCAAACGAGAAGAAATGAGTTTATCATTTCTCTTTTTCTCCTTGTAAGTCAAAATTTTGTATGAAGCAATTTGTTCCTAACAAATCGTGAATCAAGATTGCATCCACGTGTTTCGAGATTGCATGAATTAAAAAAAGGATACATTTGGAAAAATGTCTTTTAAAGTTTGCATTATGTCTTTAATGTGTTATCATTTCACTTTCAAATAAATTACTAAAAAGTTCAATAATGTGGGACAGCAAAAGGGGTACAGAATAATTGTATTTTAATCTGGGAAAATTTATTAAAAGTTTTCGTAAAAGACTTGACAGAACAGCTTCGACAGCAAACGGAATAAAACATTTTACCATTTTACTTCGTCCCAAATTTTCAACAGTTGAGGTAGTTAGACCGAGTTACAAACAGCAGGGTGAGTGTTTAATATGTGTGATTAGCAGTAATTGTATTATATACCAGGCATTATCTAGTGAGTTCAACCATATAAGATATTAAAAAAATATTAATATTTATGAGAAGTGCAAGAAACTACTTTAAAATTTAACTTTATGGAATAATATTATACGGATACAATGAAATCTTGAGCTTTTTCAAATTGAGGATTAAATTTTTCATGCCAGGTATGTCTTGCACTAACTATGCTTCTGAGGATAACTTTTGTACTATGGTCTAAGGTGAGAATATAGTTATGATGAGGATCGTATGAATACAGTAAAATATTAAATTAAATATTGATTAATTACAACAGCTTTCATGTCCCAGCTGTGAACTTAGGCTAGTTATGCTCATATAAGTTATCTCATTTGTAAGAAATTGTGCACCTCGTAAAATGATATAATAGTTATGAGGAGGATTGTATGAGCACAATAAAGCAGAATCTTTATTATTTAAAATCTGCAATTGCTGGCATCCTACAGATATGAGTTTGAACTAATTGTGCTCATTAAAGTGAGTTCTTATGTTCGAAATTTTGAAGTCACATATAGTTAAACGGATTACATTAAGCACTGCGAAGACTCCTTCCCCCCCCCCCCGTACCTTCCAATTTGCTTGGATTTACCGGTTTGAAATCAGTTTCTGAGATATTTATTTAAAATCAAAAATATATGTATTTTAGAACAACAATTTTGAGTACATTTCATCAGTAACACAGATCTGAAAGACATGACACATGAAATAGTTAAGCAGACTACAGATGCCAGCAAGAAAGTTTAAATCGCATTATTTTACGACATAAGCATAATCGAAAAGTATTTCCCCTCCCACCCTCCACAGATTATTGAAAGGGGGTGGGAGATTATGCGAAAGGACAGCAACTGCGGAATCTGTTTCCGAAACACAGCAGATGGAGGAGTTTAAGGGTCATGCATTCGTCTGAGCAGTAAACAGAGCTTAGGCACAATAACCAACGTGAGCGTGACTCTTCGAGGGAGCTGAGTGAAAGGGAAACAAAAACCACTTTACAGGAGACTTTGAAGGGGGCGGGGCGTGAAAGGCACAACACATGGCACGCGAGCCGGTCATTGGCTTGTGGAACTGGAGAACATTTTGCGTGGGTGTTCAGATTTCGTTCGGGAGAAATCCGAGGATTAAGTGGCTGTGGACATCATAACTTGAAATGGTTCAATCAAGTGTTAACTACGTTTTAAAATATGTTTCAGTCTAGAGTTTCCTTTTTGATAGTTTTTGAAAACACTATGAAAGTTTTGGTGGTATGTTGCAACACAAAATGTTGCACATCAGCAATTTATGTAAGTGGTTGCTTAACCCATTAATGCCTGACATTTTTTTACCAAAGATATTTTGTATACTGGTTACACGGCTACAGAACACACTTTACAATGGTTATGTGCTGCAATCTGTTAATAATGAAATGAAACAATACCAAGGTACTAATTGAACACTATTATTTGGTTAAAATGTTTATTTTTGGTCAATTCAGACACTTCTTAGACCGTCCCTAAAAAGGGACACTAGGCATTAATGGGTTAATTTCCGAAATTTAGGTGTTGAGCTTCATATGCCGCTTGAAAATGTAATAAAAATTTTGGGGATTCATGTTATTAAATTTCAGGTTTTAATTTCGTATGTTGTACCGAATAAAATAATTTCGCACTTGGCTGTGGATATATCAACTAAATTTTCCGCGGTTGTTGAACTTGTCTTACCATTTTAGAGCAGATTGAAAATTATTTTGTGGTATGTTTTACCACAAACGATGAAAACTTGCAAGATACAAAAGTTGGTGCCTAATTTTCTATATTTTGGTGCTGAACTTTGCACGTTGTTCTAAAATACAGTAAAAACGTTTGTCAATAAATTATATTAAGCATTGGGGCTTACTTGCGAATGTTGCATCAAAATTCAGTAAAAGTAGGCACCAGCCTTTGGAGCCACTAAACCAGTTATATCTTTTGGTGCAAGATACCCTCAACTTTTATACAGAGTAAAAAAGTTTCATACAATAAGCCTCAATTTTCATTTCGTATTTGCATAACAGTTTCAGTAAGAAATACAATGGCTAATAAAATACTGCATATATAAAAATCAGTCAATCAGCTGCATTTTTAGGTTAAAGTCATAACATATCTTTGTAAAGTTTTCAATTACTAAATTTCAAATACTTTCATACTCGAAATTAATTTTCGATACTTAGAATCGGTATCACATTAATATTTTGCCATTGCTTATGTACATTGTATACTAACATTTTTTCCTTGAATCAGAACAAATTGCACTTGAAAACATGTGCCGAAACCGTCATACTGTAAAACAGCACATTAAGGGTATCTGTGTAATCTACCTTGTACTTTGTTTCTTCAAATAATGTTTCAATCTGAGCTCAAAATTTAAGAGATGAATCTGAGCCAAAAATTTTCGGCTAATTTACCTCAAAATTTCAACCACGTACCTCTCATTCTAGAGCACTGAAAAATATATTTCTTGAAACACTAAAATATTTGTTGGCTGCCACAGACGTTTTCATTTTGCGCTTTAAAAGTGTCACATACGCGCTCGGAAGTTTAATGGAAACTTAGTGAGATACAAGAGTAAATAGATGGGTCATTACTAAACCAATTGTTATATTTTTCCTTTCAGAAGATATAGTCTAAGATCCCACCGCAGTTTATCTACACTCATAGCGTACACTCATCACGTATATGTCAAATTAAAGCTGATTTTTTTCTGAACGTGATGCACTATGTCCACCTATGTAAAAGTGCCCGAAACCTATAGGCAGCCTGGCCTAAACAGGTCACATGAATGTAGTATTTCTACACTCATAGCGTATACTCATGACTCATATATCAAATTGAAGCTAATTTTTTTCTGAACGTGGTGCACTAAGGCTGCCTATGTAAAAGTGGCCGCAACCTCTAGGCAGCCTGGCCTGAAGTTTAGGGTCCAAAATTTCAAATGGTTATAAAAGACGGAAAAATTGGTCGATTCTTTTGCTTTTTTTTACTAAAATTATTCTTAATGTGAGTACTTTTTCGAAAGAAAATTGATGAACTTAAATTTCAAAAATTGCCGATAGGGGGCGCTTTAGACTTTGCAGCTAAAAACAACTACTTTTTACCGTTTTTTTTCGTATTTTTGTAATTGATTCGAAAAGTTCAAACTCTAACTTAAATTTTGAGCCCAAAATATCAACTAATTTCCAGTTTTTAGCAATATTCGGACCAAACGTCAAAAAATGTGTTTTTCTGCTTTTTAACTTGTTCTTTCATGTAAAAAAGATTATTAAAATCATCTGGCGATACTAATAATGTGAAAATAAAATTAAATGCACACTTTCTGAGTTGTAAAATACAAAATTTCTGGGTAAAAAAAATTTTGGAAAAAAAATTTATTTTTTCTTTTTTTTAGTTACGAAAGGGTTCATCTGATTTTATTTTAACATTATCAGGCGATTTTAATAATTTTTTTACATGAAAGGACTAGTTGAAAAGCAGGAAAACACAATTTTTGACGTTTGGTCCGAGTATTGCTAAAAACCGGAAATTAGTTGATATTTTGGGCTCAAAGTTTAAGTTAGAGTTTTAACTCTTTGAATCAATTACGAAAATATGAAAACAAACGGTAAAAAGTAGTCGTTTTAAGCTCCAGAGTCTAAAGCGCCCCCTATCGGCAATTTTTGAAATTTAAGTTCATCAATTTTTTTCGAAAAAGTACTCACACTAAGAATAATTTTAGTAAAAAAAGCAAAAGAATCGACCGATTTTTCCGTCTTTTATAACCATTTGAAATTTTGAACCCTAAACTTCAGGCCAGGCTGCCTAGAGGTTGCGGCCACTTTTACATAGGCAGCCTTAGTGCACCACGTTCAGAAAAAAATTAGCTTCAATTTGATATATGAGTCATGAGTGTACGCTATGAGTGTAGAAATACTACATTCATGTGACCTGTTTAGGCCAGGCTGCCTATAGGTTTCGGGCACTTTTGCATAGGCGGACATAGTGCATCACGTTCAGAAAAAAATCAGCTTTAATGTGAAATATACGTCATGAGTGTACGCTATGAGTGTAGATAAACTGCGGTGGGATCTTAGACTAATAGTTTATCTGAAGTCACAGTAAATCCCATTTTAAAGTTGTATACAATGTATAATAAGCGTCTTGTAAATTTGAGCATATGGAAATCATATCGTTTTTTATCAAGCAAAATATACAGCTTTACCGTAAATAACTAGCTTAGTTATATAATGGCTTTTTGTCCTGATAAGAAACTTATAAAATTTTGAAAATTCAAAGTATAACCTGCGTGAATTATCTACTACATGCGCAAGTCTATTTAGTAACAAAATCAGTTGTTGCGCAAAACCTTCCACAAAGACTTCAAATATGTTAGACTCTTGTTTTATTAAATGAACTTTATGAAGAACATTAACTCCACTTCTACAAAATGCAATAACATTTTGAATATTTCCAGGAACAATAATAATACAATGTTTTTCTTGTTTCAGTAATGGGACTATTTTATGAGATACGCTCATAGCTGAGCAAATAATATTATTTAAATATTGTTTCTAGAAATCTTCAAGCTTTAATTGCATTACATTGAATTATAAACTATGTTTTTCATGAAGTTCACGTAATTAAACAAGAATCTAACATATTTGAAGTCCTTGTAGGGTTTTTTGTTAAAAAATTAATACGTTTTCTACCGTAACATTGTCCTAAAGTGTCCTAATTGTAATATGATGTAAAACCTAACGTAATAGAGTTTTTCTTCGAAATTACTCATTTTTCGCCAAAGTTGGAGTTATTTAGTTGAAGTACTCACTACAGAAATATAATTCACGCATATAAACGTGCTCAGAGATGTAGATAGGAGTTTTAAAGCTACGGCACTGAAAAAATGAAGCACAAGTTAAAAATTATAGTCATTTCTAAGGGAAAAAAATATCATCGGAGCCATAAATCATTTAATAATAGAGAAAGAGAGCAAAACTTTTCTTTCGAAACTAAAGAGAAAAAAACAAGAAAAGGATTTAGCTTTGCGTGAAAGGGGGAGAAAAAATACTTTTTCTTCGATAGTTCGTAAGTTCCAATTTCTTATATATATATTTGTTCTTTTGTCTCTGTTTGTCTCTTTGCGAAGACCACCCATCCAAAAGCCTAACAATACAATTAATGTGTCTTTTTCTGATGTCCTGTCCGAACACCAACCCCTCCCTCCCCGATGGAAAAAAGGAAGAAGAGGAGAAATAAGAGGCACGGACTCTCCTACCTGTCACTTTCCCCAATAACTTCTAAAATTGAGAACAAGGAGCTAAAGGAAAAAAAAAAATGTCCCCCGTCCTGTTTTTCCCCTTTTATCCAACTTATAAGAAAGACGCTAGGGCAACTGATGAAAAGAAAAATTGGAGGGATCAGAAAGAAGGGTTACCAAAACTGCCTCAAAATTACGCCAAAAAATTCGCCAATAATTTTATTTTGATGGTTTTTAAGCGCTAGTAAGATAAATTTTCAACATATACTTTAGGCAGAAGTCCATCGAAGCTTAGGTGAAATACGAGGAGGATTTTTGAGATCACAATCGGCATTTTAGTACATAGAAAGACTAAAAATTAATCTTTAGCAGTCATTAAGGGTTTTAAAAAAGTACTTGTAATGAGTTTTTTAAAAATGCTGAAACGAAACCCTTTTATATACTTTTTTGAATAGACTAAACCCTTTTACTGTTAGGAACAAAGAGTAAAATATAAGTATCAAGTTGGTTTTTACCAAAAAAAGAAAAGAAAAACTGTAGCACTTGCAATGTTTTAAAACAAAGCATAGTTGACATTTTGAGAGGAAGATTTTTTTAAAACGAAGTTTAAGTGAAATTAAACGTAGGGTAAGTGCTCCAGTAGTCGACCATTTAAGAAAGCTTTTGTTGATCTTGGCTAACCTAGAACTTTCAGCTATCAATACAGCAACAAAAACATGGTAAAACTTTAGAATGAACCTTTCTGATAGTGAATCACCTACTTGTTTCAGAAATTTAAAAAAAAAAAAAAAAAATGTTAAAATCCAAGCTTTTGTCAACACTAGTAAATAATAGTCGGTCACAGTAGTCGGCCCCCAGTAGTGGGCCACAGAATCAACTTAGCTGAAAAGTAAGCAGAATCGCAATCTTGGATGACGGGCACACCATTCAAAATGAAATGACTCATTACTAATTCAAAAAAAGTACCCAAAACTTAACTGCCACTGGTTGATGATTGAGGATGAATGTGTGAATGCGTCATAGCTGATTTTGAATTAAAAATGTACTATTTATGAGGAGTTTTATGTCATTGGGGCTGACTACTGGAGACTGGTCGACTACTGGAGCACTTACCCTATGTGAACGGAAAAAAAATACGCTAGAAGTACATAAGTAAATGTAAAATATAAAAGTCATAAACTGCTGTTCGGGAGCAAAAAATAGCAGACCAGATATCCCCCCGCCCCTTTAAATGACATACAAATAAAACAAATCATTTTGACCATCTATGTAAAAAGAATTTTCCAGTACAAATTTGATGTCCATGGCAAACTTTGATATAAATGCAGTCAAAATTTAACGAAAAAAGGGTCAACATGAGCAAATTACGAAACGCAAAAAAAATTATAAAGGTGGTAATTTTTGGCGATCAAACGATAAATAAGTAAACTCTTTATACTTATTTCTGCTATCAGTTTTGGGTGAACATAATCAAATGATCTTGTTTTGAACATCAACAATTTCGCCTTTAATTTTTTAGCGTAATGTGTTGATTTAGACTCATAGCGTACGTAAACTTATACATATGGGATCTAATTTCTTGTACCGACGTCCAAGTGTTTTATGGTGAGAAAAGTATTTGATATCTGCTCTTCAAAATTTTTAAAACATTTACGGAAACTGATTCTAAACGAGATGTGTAAAAGCAACCCGGCTGTCAAGACCAAGACCATGCGGAGTTCATTATGACTGGAATTCGTTGTTTGAAATTATTTAAAGAACAAACTGCACAGAAACAAAAACAGTATAACTTCAAAGTAGAAATTTGGCTTAACTTTACTAACATTTCAGGGAAACTATTTCAACACATTGTGGAAAATTAGAATTCATATTAATACTACAACCTTTTATAAAAATTAATAATATTCAATGATAAAGAAGATATAAAAATATCCTCAACAAATGCTTGTGTGTAGTACAATCGAAAGAAACGACAAGAAAAACGTGTTTATAAAAAGAGAATGATACATAAAATAAAGATGATTTGAGATTTCTAAACAGTGTGCAACAATATTAGTTCTAAGCAATATTTTTTGTGGAATGCAGCATATATATATTACATTCTTCAAAAATTGTTTCTTGGCTTATAGCATGAAGCGTAAAATAAATAACTGCCTCAACTATCAATGATAGTTTGTTTAATAAAACTTGACAGAAATTAAAACAAGTACGTTAAATTTCCATGAGAAAAACCGCCTTTTACAAACTAACAAAAACAGCAATGAAGAGCAGAAAAAGGAAACCTCTTAGACATAGGCCCCCACAGCAACGTCTCTTCTGACAGCAAATCTTGTACTTCTGACAGAAAATGTCTTGTGACAATTCGACAGAGTTTCCCCACAATTTCACCCACCCCTTGAAAGTCGACTCCCCCACCATCTAAAGGCGAACAGAATCAATACGCGCCCATAACCAGAACATACGCTGTGCTTGTTAGTATTAAACCCTCCCCTTCTACAAGACTTTTACTTAAACCTAGCATTCTTCACCCCCCCCCTTTCATTTTCGATGATTCTTCTCCACTCTACACTTAGTCCATCCCCCTTCTTTTCCTCTCGATACTTTTTTTTTTCTCTCTCTATGTCTTGAAAGAGCTCTTCTAACCTTTCAAAGTTCACATCGACGTTGATACTTCTGCAGAAAAGAGCCGCTGTGACAAAATAAATGTTCAATAACAACTGAAGAAAGGAAAGATAGATGAGAAGTTCTTAAGGCTCAAATCATAGACATCCTGTATTTTTACCAGAGGGAACTTGCAATGAAAGGGTGTTTTCAAGCAATTGAAACTATTTGAATATCAAGAGGCACTTTCACTTTCATTTATATTCTTTGTTTATTAATATCTCCTGCTGCGCATTTGGCACAGGTTGCTCTTTAAGATGAATTCACTCCAGAAGCAAACTGATGCTTATTTTAAGTCTCAAGTTATTGTCCATAGAATCTGCAGACCCTTTACTAATTCATTATGTAATTAAGGTTCCTCATATAATCTTGTAAGGAAAATATGTCAACTTATCACAAGGCTTATAAACTCTCAGAAGTACAAGATTTGTTGTCACAAAAAAAAAAAAAAAAAATACTGTGGGAGGGGTCACTAAGAAGTTTCTTTTTTCTGCTTTTCATTGCTATTTTTTTTAATTGAAAAAACTGGCTTTAGTAAAATTCAATGAACTTGTTTTAACTTTCATTAAATTGTACTACTTTTAGTAGTTGAAGCAATTGTTTATCATGAAAGGACTAGCTTAGATGAACAATCATAAAAAAATGCTTTGTGCTAAAATATGACTGAAAAAAAAAAAAAAAAAAAAACAATGTTTGAAATTTTTGAAATTTTTAACAATGACGGTTGCAATGTGAAGTATGAATTATTTAACGTCCGTTATCATGCGTGTTAATTAGAAATCTATCACCAAAAGGATAGAAAACGAAATGTTAAATGAAACGGTAAAAGTGTTAACATTTTTATAAACTTGATTTAGGTTTCCAAACGTGCTTAACCGTAAAATGAACTACATGAAACGACTATATAATTTATTATCATTGGGCTCATAAATATCCTGATTTAAAATGCTGTTTGCATCGCCGGTTTTATACATATGTTCATTCAGTTAATACTCAGCACCGGTATTAATGTTATTCTCTTTCTACTAGCAATAGATCGGGAGCTAAAAAAATTCCAATTCAAAACCAGCTAGTGTTTATTTGGGTTGATTTAAAGTCAGTAAAATGGTGCAAAATATTCTAAAGGTTAACCAGACAGAAACTTCCGACCCTTTCACCCTTTATCACCAAATTCGTATGCGTTATAGAGCAGTTGTAATCCCAACGTAGCAAATCCGGTAAATAAGTAGTAATTAATGTTTCGATATGGAATGTTTACGTACGTATTTTTAACAATGTTATTGAATTTGCCGGCTAAGCTTGATTTTTGTACCAATTTTTAGTTAGTAAAATGTAACTTTATGTCTTGGTCTTTGTATATTACCTTAACAGATTAGGATAATTCTGCTGGATTTTATACCGTACTTTAAAAAACAATTGTGTACAAGAAAGTAAGAGTAGGGAGAAATAGAGATATCGTTTTTAGAAAAAAGAAGAAAAAAAAAAAAGGCATTTTCCATTCTTTCTTCTTTTCTTGTAGTTATATTTTTAGAGTAATTTAGAAAAAATCTTTAGAATTGAAAAATCCTTCAAAATACACGACAAAAATGAAAAAATAAATTAATGAAAGAATAATAGAAAATCCTAACTACTAATTGTTTTAGAACGACAATACACTTTAGAAATCTCATGCACACACAATGCGTGCAAATTTTATGAAAGCAAAACTCGAAACTTTGGTTTAGAAAAATGTGCAGTGTCATTCTTCATAACCTTTCTGAACCTAAATTAACAGCCCAATTAAGCGAATTACTGTGTTTAAATTGCATAAATGGAAAATTCATTCACAATAATGGGCGCATTCTCGCATCGTGCAATAATTCTCCAGCAGTGCATAAAAATAGATTTAGTAAACTGATATTTTTCTGTGATTTTGACATCTATAGACGTTTATATCGTATATTTTAAAAAATATTTGCAGTGGAGATGGGTCATTCCACAGTGACTAACGTAACATTCAGAGCTGATTTTGTAACTGTTTTTACTTGTAACTTAAAGGATAAATATATTTTTTTAGCTATTCTGGTGGATTTACAATGTACATGGTATCTGTGTATCATTTCTGCTAAGAATTTAAAACAAAATTACTGACAGTAGATATTTTTTCAACCAAAATAGCAGCATGACTAACGTAACATTTTTGCAACATTGAAAATTAATGCTCATGTTGTGAAGCAAAAATTTCTCAAAGTTAAGCAAGTGTTAAAATTGAATGATATATTCGAAAAATATGTAAAGTTGACTTTTAAAAACATAAAACACATTTATTGAATCTTAAAATTTTTTTAGTCTTAAGTGTCACTTTTACTCAAGATGGAGTGCGACTAATGTAACGCGACTAACGTAACCATCGAATAACAAGCAGTAAACATACTACAAACTATTTATTACGACTAATCTTAGTGATAATTACAATACTTTTTCAATTTTTTAAAACTTTTTACGTTGTATGATTTTTATTTATTTATTTTTTGATACTTTTTTCACTTAGGTATTTTTTTTTCTGCGGCTCAGGTTGATATTTCTATGGAATGAGACCCCTCCCCCCCCCCCAGATGCTTTAGTGACATTTGAAGAAAAACATTAAACCTAACCTGTTCAGATTGCATTTTTTGGCTCCGTCTAAACGAGATATTTGCCAATTAAAAATTATCATTTTTAGAAAATTTGCCAGAAACTCTTATAACAGAATGACGCCCTTAAGTTCCCATTTTTTTTAATGTCACAAGAAAACAAAGATCAAAACGTGAGGCTTGACAGTTCTGTATGCTCAGAACGGGATGAATACGTTGCAAGTTAATAATTTAGAAAACTTTTGATAACTTTCTGAAAGCGCTTCATTAAACCACAACGCCTTAGAGCATAAACGTCGCAAAACTAGCAGCTGTAATAAGTCTAGTTGTCCACAGCATCCAAAACCAAGTGTTAGAAAAGAGAGATGTCGGGCATCTTTTCGAAGTAATTAATAGGACACTAAGGAAAACTAAAAGGAAGGCTAAAGGAAAACTAATGTTTTCATTTTTTCATAGTTAAAAATTCTCAAAACGGGATGAATACAATGTGAGTCAATTTCTCAGAAAACTCTCTTGATAAATTATTGAACATTATGCATAAAAACCACCAGCACTTAAAGCATAAATTTTGAAAATTTGCTAAAAATTGCAGTTTAATGAAATTATTTTCGTCCGCTGAATCCAGAACCAGGAATCGGAAATAAAAGATGATGTGCCATCTTTCTGAAATACTTATCTCTGACACTAGCTAAAATAAAACTAAACTTTTATTTTTTTTCTGTCAGTTTTAAGTGCTTTAAACAGGATGAATGTGCTCTGAGTTGATTAGTCAGAAAACTCTTTGGATAATTTTCTGAATGTGATGGATTGAAGCCATAAATTCCTTGGGCATAAACGTCCAAAATTTTTATAGAAAAGCTTCCTTCCGTGCAACCCGAGAAAAGAAAAATCGGGAATAAGATTTGCTGTTTTGTTTTTCGAAATATTTATCTCTCAAACAGGTAAAAGAACATTAAAGTACCTTTTTCTTATACTTGAAAACGCTTAAAACGGAATAGATGCAATAAATGAAGCGTGAGTTGATTACTCGGAAAACTTTTTGATAACTTTCTGAATGTGTCGCATTAAAACCACTAGAGCCCAGAGCATAAACACCGCAAATCTGCTAAGACTTGCAGCTTTAATGAAATCCTTATTCTCCGCTGAATCCCAGACCAGGAATCGGAAATGAGAGATGCTGGGCATCCTTCCGAAGTACTTATCTCTGCTCTTGCGCCTCCTCCCGCCTCCCTTCTTGACAGATTGCGGGTTTTCTTCGCTCATTTTTTCGTGTCCGTCCTTCACGTGGGGTTTCATTTTCTCCACCTGCTTAGACGTGGTTTGGGCAAGCAATTATTTGCCACTTCATTTGTCCTGATTAGGCGATTGTGCGCGGCTCTTTTGGGAGAAGACTGGGTATGACGGTGCTCCGGTATACATGGATTTCGGAGTTTAGGTACTCGATGCTCTAGTAAGTTCGGTATTTTTATAAGCAAAGAAGCCATTGCGTAGAGGATGCTATTGTATCAATCATTTTTGCTAATGAAGGTTTGTTATTTTCGAATTGAACCTCTTTTGTCAGGGAGGGATGGGGAGGGAATAATCTGTGTCTTACAATGTCGTTTTTTATTTTTTGAATCTAGGAAAAATTATAATTGTTTAAATACATCAAAAAACCTATGTCTTAGAACTCAGTCTGTATTTACTTATAAGAAAAAAAAATCATGTAAAAATACAGATTTGTCGAAATTTCCATGCTTTGTGCCGCAAGTTTTATTTTTCGCTCTGGAAAATTTGTATAATCATACAAACTTGTCGAAGCTTCCGTGCTTTGTATATTCATATGTGTATTAATTTACTGTGGCAGTGCCCTCTATATTCGTATTTACATTGGCGGCAGAATAGTTGTATGAATTTTTTTTCACCATATTAGTTATTATGTATGTATTAGTATTACATGTTGCGCCAAGAAAAAAAAAGTTTCATTGCTAATCAAATCGAGCCGGGTTAATTTTTTTAATTAACTTTATTAAGTATTTGTAATTTTAAATGAAAGTAATATCTGCATGAAAGTATCCACTTTCTTAGGTTGATTCGGAAAATCTGAAAAAAGTAGTGATTCCTTTTTAAAGTTGGTAAGCATTTCATGACTGCACGCATTTTTATATGCTTAAGTTTAATCTAATTTTCATTTGTTTTCTTTTTTAAAAGCACATTTTTAGTTGCTACAATGTTTTTCACTAAATTTTTTCTTTTAAAATTCAAATACACCGAAACTATATTGTGCAAGGTTAGTTAATTATTTCACCAGAATTTCTGAGGGTAAAGAGCTTTTTAAATTCCCTCAGTATCAGGTATAGAACATAAATGTGTTAAGCTTTTGTTTCCCCCCCATGAACTGACTGAAGAAGATTTATTACGCCAACTCCATTTTGAGTATAGATAGCGGTCAAATTCCAGAGCGTATTTAATAACGCTATATTTTCTGATTTCCACTAAGAAAAATTATTTTTCTTTCAATATAAACACTCGGAAGGTATTGTTTAATACTGCATCTGTCGACAGTAATATTGTCATACGCAGCGATTTCTGCACTTACGCATATTTACTCTAGATTTTTTCTTTCGAACATCGACAGTTACTAGGACTGCAGTGCTTACCGATTCAAAGTTAGATTTTTTAGCAACTAAAATTCATGCATTTAAATAAATGCACACGTATTTGCAGTTTTTCAATTGCAAATCAAAAAATTAAATCTCATTGCTAGATTAACCTAAAAACAAAGCGGCAAGCTATTGTATTAGTAACGCCTATCCTGCAACCCTAGTATTATAGAAATGCTAATCTTCGATATTAGTAAAAATAAAAGTGATGCGTCATATTAATTAACCATTTTGATAAGAATTCTGTGCACCACATCATGAATTAATTGCACTCATCATGAATACTTACTTGCACCCCTGGCGAAAAATAATGAATTGTTCTCGCGAGGTATGATCTGTAACTTTGTTTTCCCCTTTCACGTAATATACAAACAGTAAAGCTAACTTTACATCCCAATTGTTGTAAAAATGCGGTGTTCAGAAAACATTTTCAAAGTAAATTATTGTAAAATTTCGATACAAGTTGTTAGTCTTACATTGTTTAATTTTTGCAAACGAATGGGCGCAATTGACTAATTAAGTTTATCACAGATCCGTTTTGATATTGCGATGTCGTTTACATTAATGTGCTTTTTCATTAGCTTTCACACTCCGCTTTTCTCTCTTTTTTTTATTAAATCAAGATTACTCATTGCTTCCACTAAACTGTAAAAAAAATAAATTTTGTTTTTACAGTATAATACAGCTAATTTTATAGTGATGAAATGTAAAAAAAATTGTTTATTTTATAGTAATAACTGTAAAATTGCTAATTTTACAGTGATAAATTAAAGTTGCTAATCTTATAGTATAATATAGCTAATTTTATATTAATAAACTGTAAAGTTGATAAATTTACAGTTTATTACTCTGCATTTTACAGTTTTAAACTGGAATCTTTGCTGCCAGTATTATACTGTGAAAACAACATTTTTTTTGCAAGTTATATCTTGACTAGAGTTCTCCCATTTGATTCGCTATGTGATTGGTAGATATCGAGTCACATGATCATGATGTGATATATATTATTGAGCACATGAAAAAAAAATGCTATCACGCAAAAAAACTACAAAAATACAACAAGAAAAACGTAAAATTCACTTCCATTCTCCCTTAACAAAGTTATTTAAACTGTAAAATATTGCAATGTATTAGCATTATATTTGTATGATATTTAGTATGTAATAAAAATCTGTAAAACGTGAAAAAAATTTTAAGTCTGAAATTGCTGCCAAATCAAACTTAAGAAACATGGAATAATTGACTACATAGCGTAGAAATTTGTTAAAACAGTTTTTGAAATAGTAAAAAACTGTTTCAAAACCTGGCTACTATCATTGATTACAAAGAACAATTTGTCAGACACAAATCAATTACTATCTAATTAATTTGTGAATATATAATATTTTTTTCATTTTCATGTCCCAGATCTGCATTTACACTTATAGTGAGAGTCAATATAAAAGCCTGTAAGTTTATTTCGCTTATTAATACCATTTTAGAGAAAATTAGTAACTATGCTTAGATTATAGTAACACACCGATAATCAAATCTAATATTTTATTCAAAAGTTATCATTCTTTTAAAATTGACAGGTAACGTATCATTCAGCACATCACAAAAGTTTAACACGGAAAACGTGTCAAAAACCTGGCGTGTAGGAAAATATTGTTTGAATTTTTAGAATTACAATTACAAAGACATAGTTAAATTTAAACTAAAGTCCTTGCATAAATTTAAAAACACTGCATGCAGTTTTAGTTTCAAATTTGGGTCAAATAATGTTGAGTTTGTTAAAGTATTTAGCTGTTTCAAAGGCAATCAATATCTTTTTCAGATATCGTCAAAGTGTATTTTATCAGTTAATTGGAAAACTTTTATTAAAACCATGCTGTAGTTGTTAATAAAAGTGAGAGACTTTTTTATTGTAGCACTTGGTATTGACTTGACTATCTTTTTTTCTTAAACAAATGATAGTCACTGCCTTCTGATGTTCTCAGATATATTATCACTTTAATACAGGTTACACATCTAACGTAATTGTAAATGTTGTTTACCTTATTTTTCTAAATCTTTTTTTGGACATTGGTCGTCTGTGGGAGCCTTTGCAGTTTTCACCTTCCGGTCCCGTAACAGCTGTAGCCTCTAAACCTTTGTCTGATGTTTTGCATTCAAACTCCACATCTTCCTCGTCCCCCAAGCTTCGGAAGCCTGGCATTTGGATCACGGACTATGAAAAATAAACAAAGTTAGTAAGGAATTAATTTACTTTAAAGTTTTGCACAGTTATTGATTTCAGTACATTTTCATCTTGAGTTTAGGCTACATTTTTCATTTTAAAGCGTTATTAAAAACCATGGGAAAAATTAAAAGGAAAAAAACAGAAACTACTTTCGATTTTTTTTGCGTAAAAAAATATTTTGAAAACTACAGCCTAACAAAAAATAGTTACAGAATTAGCATTTAATGATCAGAAACATGAAAATTCTTCTTATTATAATATCGTTAAACTAAAAGAAGTCGTTGAATACTATCTCTGAAATGTTAAAAAGGACTAAGTGTTGATCACTTATGTAATTAAACAAATATTTAAATACGTAGGAAATTTGGAGCACATTTTTTGACAGCACAATTATTAATTAGAGGCTATTTTGATTATAATACGAGCTACAGTGACACATGGATAAATGTTTGTACTGTCCCATTAAAAGCTTAATTTGTAACAAAAACCTGCAAGATCCCTGCATGGACCAGGACTTTTATTCTTGAGTTGGTGGTCTAAATTCTTTCTAAGATGTAAAAGTTAATCGGAAAAAGAAAAAAAAAGTGCAGAATCTGAACTTTTGTGAGTTCCTATGCAAATTAGATTTAGATCTCAACTGGTATTTTCATTATTATTTAGTATCAGCAGAAGATAAAGTTTCAACTGTTTTAAAATATTTTTGTTCGCTATTCTAATCGTGAAAGCTGTGTGCGGGTCGTAAAGAATTTATTTAACTTTAGTAGCTACAGGCAGTTAAATATATTCATTTTGACCACCGAGATTTTACATCCAGTAGTTATTTTTGCCTCCTAACTTTTTATATAAATACCTTCTAACTGTTATATTTTTCATATTTGAGCTAATTATCCTTTATTTTTATTAGTATTGAAATTTACTTCCAAACATTTTTCAAAAGTTTTAAATTCTTGATAAAGAGAAAGAATTTGTTCTATACGTGTAAATAGTTTCACAAAAAAAAATTACACACGAATGTGTATGTACACAATGTATGTTTCACAAATGTGTATGTATAATTCTAAATTCCAAGTGTAGTTGATGTTGATTGAAATGTACTTGTTTTTATTTGTTAAAGTAATAAAAATGTTACTATTCCATAACGACTTAGTTTTAATGTCAAATACTGTGACTCTGCTATGTTGTAAAAATTTCCAATAATTTTATTTCGCTGAGTGCCGATGAAAGTGTATTTCTACATGCATATCTCAAAATAATATTTGCCAATTTTCAAAAGTTTTTAACAGAAATTTGTTTTTAATAGTTGTTCGTTTACTTATTCATAATATTGGCAGTTTTGAGACACTTCTCAAGAAGTACGTAAAATTACGTTTTTACGGTGTACATTTAGCATAACATTTAGCTTTTTCTTGAAGCATTTTGTAATGTTTTGAAATTATGATAAAGCCGAATGTTTTGTTAACCGAAGCAAAATATTTGGGTGCCAATTTTTACATCCTGATTTCAGAAGTATTTACATTTTTCTAATTTTGAGTTACTTAGTAAAACAAAACATGTTCATATTGGGAATATTTTGATATAAGAGAAATTTTGCTTGACTAAAATGCATCTTGTATATTTATATTTGCATTTTGTGAAAAAGAAATGGATTGCAAAACAATTCAGAGCTTTAAAATTCATAACAGTCATAAATTACGGCCCTTCTTTATAAAGGCGCCAAAGTTTCTGGTTGGCTACAAGCCAGTTCAGAACATCCGAACTAAAATAACAATCAAAAACGGGAAAAAACAGGAAGAAAGAACTGGGTGGTTCTAAAGAACTTTTCTTTAGAATCATGACTTTTTTATTGCTATTTTATTTTGGGTAATCATTTTCTCTTTTCAGAAAGAGCAGAAAAAATGTATAAATCAAATTTGAAAGTAGAAAGATTTGTTTTTTATTACTCCTCAGATTTTGGACAAGAGCCAAGAAGCTTATTTCAAAATTGAATGCAAGTGGATATTTAATCGCCCTACGAATAAAAAGTTACAGCCATTTATCTTCTGAGCAATTAATCACACATAAACTGAGCTAAAAAATATTCGATTTCGACATTTTCCCATTATTGCCTTTTTTTGTTAAAAAAACTTTCAGAAATACAGTGATAAATGCTACGAAAAACTTTTTCTCTTTGATCTCTATGCTTGAAAGAGAATATGAAATTTATTGTACCAAAAGAATTAACTATTAAAAAGGTTATTTTTTTTTAAAAGTTCGTAATAGGAGTAATGTGTTTGTGAGGGTTCAATGAAAGAAAACTGATAAAAACTGTAGGAGTATGCGTGTTGTAAAACGTATACACTTTTTTGTACACGTTCGTCTAGTTTGTTTTAAACATGTTATTCATTTGTTTTCTTTCAAAATCACATTAAATTTTTTCGCACTAATTTAGTTTTCTTTTGCAACATAAGTTTGCATTTAAATGTGAAAAAAGATATATATTTGTAGAAAATAAATGAGAACTCGGTTGATCAGAAAAAATCTGCTTTTGAAATCTCCGCAAATGAACTAGTACTTTAGTTATGAGAAGCATTTTTAATTGCTAGTTTTTGACAGTTTGAATTAAACCTAATTTTTATTGCACATTTAATGCAAGATAATGTATTAAGCGTATGAAAATTAATATTACCATTACAAAAAATGAAGAATGATTCTACGATAAGAAAAGATTTTATTTGAGTACTTAGAAGACAAAAATGTTTCTGCATTAATTTTGTTTTAGTGTATGGTAAATTAAGCATTCAATTTTAAAATGTTATTAACTACAGATACATTTTATATTTAAAACAAATACGTTTATTTAAAACAAAATAATTTTATAAAAAGTGTCAAAAATTATTTTCAAATTTATTGTTTCCGAGTTATAGGTTTGAACTTTACAGAAATGTATTCTACTTTTTGCTCTTCTTCTTGTTAAAATTAACAAATAAGAAAAGACTTTGAACTTGTTTAAAATAACATGGGATAATAGGAATTAATTGACAGTAACTTATTTTATAAATAAATATATCAAGATAGTAAAAAGTAAATATTTAAAAAGTGAACAAATAGAATAAATAAAAATTAAAAACCAAATAAATATTTTGATGTGCCCCTAATAAAAGAAACACTGCCATTTTTAAAATGTAAAGTGTTTTCAAATTTCATTTAAAAAATACGTGCTACTTAAAATCCATTTAACTGCACTTCACGTATTCACAAAACAATAAGAAATAGGTTGGTACAATAATCAATACTACTATTTAAGGATAGTGTAAGATTTCTATAAATAACGACACATGGCAAGGAAAAAAAGTTTGAAGATAAATAAAAATACGATAGAAGATTAGAGAAGAATTTAAAGGAGAACTTTCACTAGCGAAAGTAAAACGATATCTCTTGTGGTGCAAGTTCACAATAAGACACCGCAATAAAAAGTTCGAAATCTTTCTTCTTTCCCGCCTTCAACAAGTTCCCCACCGGATTGAAAAGCAACGACTTTTGCACACAAAAGATAAAAACCTCGTGCGGGGCATAAAAAAAACTCAGAATCTCGCCAACCTGCTAAAACTGTTTATCAAACGCTATTAAACGCGTCACACCCCTTGTAGGACAAGGATATAAACTTTACGAAAAAGTTGGCGACGGCTTTTTAAGCACCGCTGCGAAGCGTTTATTATTCTATCATTCAGGGCAGCTAGCGTGTGATGCATGCTCTTTGATTGGCCGAAGTCCCGGGGCAAGATAGATAGAAGAGAGGCGCAAAGAAAGAAGGAGAATCAGGAAAGAGAGGACGAAGAGGAAATAGGAGCGAGTGAGAGAAAAAAAATAGTGCTCCAAGAGTTGCTTACATTAAGCACTTGAAGGGTATTGACTCCCCAGAGGTAGTGACCACAGGGCCAATCTATCGGTCATTAAGCGTTGGTCAGTGGTCACACGGGTCATTATGGGCTTATCAGACCTGATCAACTGTCTCGTAAAAAGAGAGGGTCTGTTGCCTGCAAGTGGCTGCTGATTGGAATCTGGTTAGCTGTTGCAGATTGTTTGATTCTTTACGCTCATTGGATGCCAATGAAGTCGGGTCACTCCGTCGCATGGGTTTCGCATGACGACGGAGAAATCTTTCGACAGAAGCTAGTTTTGGTTTGAAACTCATGATCGGTATGTATAGTAATACGATCCAATTGAATCAAGAAAATTTGCATGCACTTCACGTGCACTTGGGCATTTTTTTTAAAAACAAAATAAACTTTTTTTTGAAGCGAAAACTTCTTTAGGCGCGATGGCCATTTTTTGAGATAGGAAAAAACAATTGAACTCGTGACACTGTTACCGTAACTGACACCTCTGTAAATAAGATAGATATACATTTTTGTTGGCATTTTTTAGGATGGGAAAAAAGCTATTGAAATCGCGACACTGTTACTGTTATCGTTACCGACATCTCTGTACTTAAATATCTACATATATAGGCCCCGTTTACACTAGATTTGATTTTTGACGATTCAAAAAATATTTCTTAACGATGCAAAAAATACACATAAGTTCTCCCTTCTATCGGCAATCCCGGTGCGCTTATTTTTTTTTTGATGATGACCTATGTCAGACTAAAGCCTACTTTTATACTTTTGTTGTGACTTTTCCTCCCCATTTTTGGTCAGTAATTGTATTTTTAATGTATTTATGTTATTTTAAAGTTTTTCTGCATATTTATTTCAGTAGTGGTGTGCTATTCGAAAACTTAGCGGGGATGGTTTCAGATGTTAGCGTCATGTTTAGTAAAATTGTGAAAACATTGAAACAAAAAAGTAGAGAGAACCTTGATCTAAAACAAAAATACCGCGGGGCACAGGCTCCCTTCAACTACACCACTGATGTGAGAGATGATAGTTGTTTTGGAGACAATGTTCTTCCACAAAAGTTCAGTTTGTTTTTGATAAATCATGCCGTAAAAAGCGCGTTAGGATATTGATGCCACCCTGAAAGACTTTTAAGATTCGTTGTCAAGCATTAGTATATGCCTAGAAAGAAAAACTAGAATATTTGCTTAGAGGCATTTTGGATGAAGGTTTTGTACTTTAAGATGTGTTAATTAGCATCTGCTGATTTATTTGTTAAAAAACAAGACAGCAACCGCCAAAATCAATTACAGCGAACTTCATTCAAGATAAGATGAAACATTATATATAAAAAAGCGCAAAGGGGAATTTACTTTACATATAATTTGAGGAAGCACTATGAATTAAAGAAAGCTTGGTCTGTTTCATTTTTAATGCTATCCCGTTGGTGGCGTTGGCAATTCCTCCTCCCCTTTTTTTCTTTGTTCTCTGTCTCTTTTTTTGAGTTTTTTATTCATTTGTTCATTTATTTCGCATCTTAAACTTAAAATGAATTTGAATTAAAAAAAAAAAAAAAAACTGTCTCCTAAGATGCAATTAAGCGGAGAAAGAAAGTATTAATTCTTCTTCGAGGATAGAGGAAAGGGAAATCTTTGGTTTCTGAGCTAGAGCTAATAGAATCGAAACATGTTAGAGGGATAAACTAATCGATGATCATTGCATTTACAAAAAATGAGCTCAAATAAATTTTCTCAAAATACAGTTCCCCTAGTTTAAGTCACTCTAAAGCCTTCTCCTAATACCGATATAAATCTTTCCATAAACAATAGCAGGATGTTATCAGAAATAGAAATCTACCCTTAAATCGCAAAAAACTATTTACGAAAAGAGAAATTCTCGATAATAATCCTTTATATGTTTAAAACAAACCCAAAAAGGGAAAAAAAAATCCACCCATCTTGCAAGGAATAGATCCCTATTGTCTTATCGGTTGACGTCCAAGAGTGGGCCGATGGTATCGTATACTTGTCGTATTTACGTCAGGACGTCACAAACAGACCCACACACACACACACACACACAGCCATCGCTAAAAGAAGGAAGAAAAGATTAAGTTGAAGTCTTCCTAACTTCTCTTCTCCTTAATCTTCGAAAAATAAAATAAAAATCAGAGAAGTCCGAGGGAAAAAATAGAGAAAAATTCTTAGTGAATTAAGATGAAGATGGAGGGAGTGTAAGCTGTGTTAAGACTCGAAATGGGCGTCAGGCTGTCAAGTGAGTTTCATTTCCAAAGAACGGATCAACTCCTCAGGAGTCGCATTTGTCAAGGCAGCGGATGTGGCACTGGACATCTTGGGGATTAAGTTCGACCTATTCCGGCTCCAAAATTGACTTTTTTTTTTTTAACGATGTCCGCACAGCAAAGTCCGATTCGATTTATAGATCGTAAGGGTTGTATTTCTTTTAGTGAGATTGCAGCCATTCTACTCAGTAGGGATTGAGAAAAATTTTGCTCAAGTCGCATAGACCTAAGAAAATGAATGTGCTTTTGTTTGAAAAACCAGGAAACTTTCTGTAAAAACCTCTTAATTACATTTAGGAAATTATAGGACACGTGACGATTTTTTTAAAAAAAAAGTTTTTGTCAAGGAAGATAGAAACTACATGACAGAAAAAAAAGTTCAAAACAAAAAATCACGTTGATTTTCCCGTAAAATTTGCTGAATTTTCAAATCATACTTTTCATAGAAAATATAGCAATATAATTAAACTATTGACAATCCAATATGAGTATTAATATGTTTTATACAAGATAATCAAAAATTATTTTAATCAAATTTCAATTAATGGAAAACTTCTTGCTAAAGTATCTAATCCTAATTATAAAATAATTGATTCCTTACGTAGATTCTAGGAAGCACCGGCAATGAATCACCTGAATCGCTATTTGCCAATCACAACGAAAATAAGTTAAAAAAATTCATTACAAAATGTCGTTGTAATGTAAGTAAAAAATTTAAAATGTCATTAACAAAAAAAAAAAAAAAAAAAAAAAAAACAGAAATTGCCAACAGAAAATGCCCCACGTGCCAACATAAACTAATACACTGGCAGAGGTGATCAAAAATGCCTCAACAAGCTCCACAGCTGCCAAGAATAAATTTGAATAAATAATAAATTGAAGACAAACAGAACTTCCTTTTGACTCCCAAGGTATGAGTACAAATATTTCACGATTACCAATGAATTGAAAAATAAATATAGACAGTGTTTTTCTTTTTACTTTTAAGTTCTCTTTAAGTGAAAAGAATTGCTAGTTTGATTGCTTGATTGGGTTTAACTGAAAAATATTATTTTTAAAATTATTTAAATTTCGAATGCCAAAAAGATTCATATTTTGTTGTATTGATGACTATTTTATCTGATTAAAGAGGGATTTTTTGTTCAGAAAAGTGTGCCGAGTTCAAACTCCAAGAAAGGGTTTAAACTTTCTGCACACGTTTCACTCAAAAATTTCATAAGTCTGTTTGATTCTCCATGTCTTAATTCTAGACACCTCTGAAACAGAGTTAATAGTTTACTCTGCATGAACACGTTGCCTTTATGGCTAATTTTAAGCTGATTTCGTTAATATTCTTAGCTTATCATCTAAGACCTTTAGTATTTAGAGGAAAAACACCAAAAATGACATACTTTTCGTAAACTGTCTTACCAGTGTTTCCAAAACTGACTCCGCTGAAGTCATTTATAGCAGAAAAACAGTCCTATGTCGTTTTACTATAGCTGTGGCAGATTTAGTACCTTTCCTCTTCCATAAATATTATTTTGAATTATTTCACGTGCAACGAAATTTTTTTGACAGAGAATCACTCATAAAGAACGTTTTAAAGATAGTTTTGTACCAAATTAAAAAATATAAATACACATTCAACTCGAAATTGGAACTTCTATCCATAAAACTACAAAAAAGAAATAGGAAACCGGAAAGAGACGTTTAGGAGGCTATACTTTCAAGAACAAAGCACAGCAATGAGGAGTAAAATGCAGCTCTAAAGAGAAAAGGAACACTAGACAGTTAAGTGTAAACACGTGCCAGGTGTGTACCATAGCATTTACGCGATATATAATTCATAAACCCTAAACACAAAGCCAGAACAGCTGAGGCCAATTTGGGGGGAGTGAAAACTGGCCATCGTAAAAACGTTCCAAAAGAGAACAAAATAGGCAGAAAAGATCTCTCCCCCCTCCCCCACCGTGGACCTTTAAAAATGCTCTTGCCGAAAGATATCGAGGCAATCTCCTGGCGGGCGCGATTGCGGCCCTCCCCGCGCATCCAGATGTGGAAAAACGCGAAATTTAGATTTAATATGTTTACGTCTGTGCAGGCGAAGGTCCCTCCTCCGCCACTCGCGCAATGTTGGGGGGAGGGGGGGGAGAGAAAAGAAAAGAATGAAAAAAGAGGGATGGTGGAGAGGAAAAAAAAAAGGAATGGGCTGGCGTGCCGAGCGCGTGCCTCGGATCCTCCCCGTGTTCAGTTAGCCGCGACTGTCTTTGAAAGATCCACTCCCATAACGTTAATGGCGCTCTTCTTTTTGCAAACGCCGTGAAAGACAATGGTGTGTGCTGCCACCTGGCGGGTGGCTGAGATGGCCCTGTGATGGAATTTCGTGGGATTGTTTACATGTGATGAAAGCGCTCAAATGAGGTTGACACAACAGTGTCATAGGCATGCGACAGAAACGTGAGAAAGATGAGATTCTTGTGTAGAAGTCTCCAACATAAAAAACAGAAAACTTTTAGAAATATGACATGAAAAAAATTACAAGAAGAATCATTTGTACAATATGTATTTTTACCAATCATTTTCTTGGTTAGATAAACTTTCAAACTTATTTTCTATGAAACTTTATCATTATATTAGATAAGTTATTTTAGAAAATACTTACTTTGCTCCCATCTGGAAAGAGGTATTATAAGCGGCAATGAATATTGTGTTTCGAATTTATTTTAGAAATATTTAGTCATTGAAGATAGTTTTTATTTTTGCGTTTAATTTCGTTTTCAAAAGTTCAGATTATGAACTTTTATATTTTTTGGAGACAGAATTTAACCATTAAAATCACACGAATTTATACCTTTTAATCATTACTATTTAGAAACAATACATATACATACTTCAAGATTAATTGTAAGTAAGTGTTAAAAACTTCGCCAACATATATGATATATCTGTGTTACCATTTAGAGCGTTACAAATAAATTACAATTTTTCAAAATAGGAAACGGCTATTGGTTGTTGCAAATCAGTTAAGGGATAAACGTGCAGAAATTATTTAGTAGAGACATGTAGTAAAATTATTAGACGGAGTTTGTTTTACACACACAACTATGATCGTACATTGTTACGCAAATTAAAATGACTTGAAAAAAAAACACACACACACTCACACAACAATACATATCTTTTTAAGTTTAGAATCCAACAGCGTATAACTTATTAATGAACTGTTTTTTCTTTGTTTTTTTTCTTTTAATTCTTTAACACACCGATAAAACTTAAAATTGCGATAACTTTGCAGTAACAAGTGTCATTACAGACTATTTGACATTTTCAAGGCGTAATCATATCACAGCTATCTTAAATATTTTTAGAGTCATTATGATATCATTTTCAAATTCAATATAAAGCTATTTGCATGAGTAGAGTAGAAAGAGGTTTTACCAGTTTAAATTAGAGCTGTTACTTGTTTATATTAGATGGTTAGAAGACTCAAGAACAGCTCTTGCAAAGGACAGGGTTTTTTTGAGCACCTAACCTCTTGGCATACAAAGTTTGTAGACATCATTTATTTTAAATGCCATTATAGACTACTTGACGTCTAAGAACGTCATTCACTTCAAATGACTTTGCAGATTGACGCTTCCTAGACGTCATTTATTTGAAGTATAATTGTTGTAGATTGGAATCCCCGATATGCCACTCTACGTGTCATCACAGACTGTTCGACGCCTCTGTATGTCAAGGGGTTAATCTCAGTCACTTTAGATTTTTGTTTGGGTCCTAGTGACATGAAGATAGCTTCATAGCATTAAAATGTGGATATATTTAGAAGTACGGCATAAGCAGAAAGAGAGAATGACACCACTTTAAATTTCAGAGCAGTTTTATGTTTTATCTTTTATCAGATTACTAAAGGACTGAAAAATAGTTCTTGCAGATGCACGATTTTCCCCCAAACACTGAAAAATTCTCTTAGTAATATAATAATCCCAAGATCTAGCCTGAAGAAGAAATAACTCAGTCTGGTAAAGAACATTCCATCAAACAAAGACATACTTCTGCCCATGAGATCTCCATTTTTACGTAATCCGTCTTTATCGTTGCTTTATCTGGAGCTGAAAGGTCTTTTATTCGGGACATCGTCTTTTGTGAAGCAGGCATTGTGGAGTTATGGAGTACAAGATGGGTCTTTGAGGTGCATTCATGGAAAATGTCGGTTAGTAGACCAAAACGTGCCCTTGAATTTAAAAATAGTTACTTCTTGGGGGAGGAGGGAGAGGCTAGCTTACAGGGTAGGGAAACTTATTTTTAGTAAACACTTTCACCTGTGGGGGGAATGTTAGGGGTTGTGAGCAGCAGTCGCGAGGGATCATTTCTGAGAATGTTTCGGAATTAGAATAGACTTGTATTGGAACAATTTTGACAAGCGTTTCGATCATAGAGCTACAAGGAGGAGTAAGGCATCTGCTGTAGGTGGTATTTTTGATTCAGTTTTTTCTTTAACTTCCAAAATGTTTTGAATACTTATCTCTTGAAAAATTCCGAATGAATAACTATGGATTTTTTGTATCCTTCTTGGGGAAAAACTTGTGTTATATTTGCATGGTGTTCAATTATTATTTCCTGCTTTTTTTTTGCAGTTTTTTTCTATATCTTTTTTCTACATACCTTTATATTAGTCTAAAAGCTCAGCCACTTTTGCAGAGAAACTGTTAGAAATGATCTGGAATTACACATTCCGAAATTTTATGGAAATTTTCTTTTCAATTTGGTACGCTTTATATCGGTACGTATTTGTGTTTCATTTATTTCCAAAATTCTATTATAGTTACTCTCAGCTCAAGGGGCTTGTGAATGCGTCCCTGAAATTGTAAAGCTAAAAAACATCTAATATTCAAAAAAACAATAAATACATCAAGGCTAAAATAGATCGAAAGGTTATAAAGACTTTCTCGCCCATCCTCATATAATGGTATTTAACGGCTTAGTTAATCTTTTTGTGGAATGTTTTGCATTTTAACGCAACTATCAGTCTCATTAAGTGAATTGCTTTATTAAAATTTAACAGTAAATTTCAAATTTCAGAAATATTGAAATTAATGTTTACGTTTCCAACAAGTCTACAAATGAGAAGTTACTGGTTTCAACTATTTTACGTGTCATGCGGAAAAATACTAAAAACGTTTATTTTAGAATTTCACCATCGTAGACATTTTTGGTGAGAAATGTTGGTGGTTCCATTTCTCCATAAATACTGTGTTATTTGGGGTAAATGAAAACAACTAAGTTTTTCATTTTTTCCTATATTTGGGAAGATTAAATTTTGATACAAATTAATTTTGTGAGCAATTCAGCATTTAATTTAATTTTTGTATGAAGTTTCTTTTTGAACGATTTAAATTGCATTCAGAGGATTTGGTGGGTCTCACCTACCTACATCAACCTCGTAGGGAAAAATATGGGGTATTTTCATCCACCTTATAATTTCTGGGTTAAAAATAAAGATGTTGTGGTAAGAAGAAATATGACTTCATTCGCTTACAAGCATTCAGTCAAAAATTTTTATACTGAGTTATTATCGGAGAGTGTATTTTTGAATACAATGCATAAAATTTTTCTGTCTCTGTAAATCCAAAAAAAAAAAAAAAGAGAGAGCGAGAGAGAGAGAGAGAGAGAGAGAGAAGGGCGGGACGATCAGAATTTGAGACATTGAAATTTGTTTTCTTTTACCCTAATTCATCCAACTCAGTAACAGAAAAATTCAGTCTCGGAAATATCCACAACTGATATTTTTAAAAAATTTTAATAATGCCCTTTGATGCTTCCAAGGTTGGCTATTTTGCATCATAAAAACCAAACAGTGATCGTAAGATGAAATATACCAAATCTACGCAAGCAAAAATGCAGCATCAGACAAAAATCGTCACGCGTGTCGTCATTGCTGACAGTTGAAAGCTACCTTCACTTCCCAGACAAGTCAGAGGAGAAAAAAAGTCTTTTGAAATCAGCGCCTTTCTATCAATCACATTAAAAGGCGTGAACAAACAAAAATCTACATTCATGGCATCATAAAAAAACATGGTAAAAAGACCTCTTAGCAGGTGGGCCTGCTGCTCGCTCTTTTCAGAGAAGGCTGCACGCGCTTTCGGTTTCTTTAGGTATTTCTGCTCGCTCTCCCCCAGATATGATTTAGCGGGAGTGTGGTGTTTGAAGAATGGGAGGAAGGCCACAAAAGACGTTCCATGGACAAAAACGAATTTCACGGCCCGCTACCCGCCAATAAGCAGCGAAAGCATAAGCCATATCACTTTCACTTTAAGTTATAGGTGCTTGCTTGTAGTTTTTCACGTCAGATAGGCCTAGCCATTACTCGAACCACATCTGTTTTTTTGGATTCAGGAAGAATATTTTTCTTATTAATTTGTGTTTGGTAGTGATTAGCATGTGGGTGGAAAAGGGAAAATTGTCAAATATATTCTTACTTAAAAAGTAATGAACGTATTGCTTTGCATCTGGTCTTTGCTTTATTTCTTTTTTGGACAAAGGGGGAAAAAATTAAATGCTCTTCAGCAACAAGAAATCATGATCTATAAAATGAAGAACATTTCATGCAGTTTTATCTCAAATGCTACAGGAATTTTCTTTCTGTAGTATTCGAAGTATGCTGTTTCTTCCGAACTTTTTACTCATAGTAAAATCAATGTGATTCGTTTCTTCTTCGGAGCCTCCTTATAATACAAAAGAAAAAAAAAAACATTTACTCTCATTCTTCTTTTCAAAATAACGTGAAAAAATCAATTTATGAGATTTTTTTCAATATATTTAAACATAACATTTTAAATTTACACATTTTAACGCAGCTCCATTTTTAAAGCATCGGCGCAGAATTGCCTCAACATTTTAAACGTAGTACAAACCATTTATTTTGTTATTAAAGGTACGGTTCATAAGAAATTTATACCCAGTAAAGAAAGAACACAGGACATTCTCTTTTAATATGTAATGTTTACTGACTGAAAGTTTTTTTGTCTTTTTTTCATTTTATGATTTTTTCCCTAAAACTTTTGCAGTGAACTTGAATAGTGCAATAAATGTAAATTTAAACAGATCAAGGTGAAGTGCGATACATGTTTTAAAACAATTAGCAATATTTTTCCTTTTATTTTCTTTTCAATGAAAATTTGAAATCAGCAAAATATCATTTAAAACTCATTTGATTTTCATGTATTCGACTTTCACCTACGTACTGTATTATAAAAAATGGCAAATGCCTCTGTTGGGAACTCCCAAAAATTACAAAAATCCAAAAGTATATAATCTGTATGGAAACAGAACGATGCTAACCAGTAACATAGTCGGTACAGCGATGGTCGCCTGAGCTAAGTTCCATGCATGGGCGTGGATGTTAAAAGTTGGCATAGCATTTATACCGATCACTCTGGTGGTTAGGATTCTTTGGTAAACTCTAAGACTCATGGTGATTCTTAGGAGCACCTCTGACTTGGATTGTTTAGACAAATATAAGTTTACAAGGTGGTCAATCGTTTGGCTTACAGTCAAAAGTATCAAAGGAAAAAAGAAGAGTGGGGCAATATTTATACGAGCTTGGTAAAAGAGTTAGATGAAAGGCAGACTTTTTGGTTCTTGAGTATAATTCTTACTTCTGTTTTTTTCTTCTGTATCGTTAGGATCGGCTCTATCTGCGAAATCTTGTCTGCGTCTGTGGCAGTTACTCGTCTTCCAGTTGCCACTTTCTCTTTTCCCAAAATGGCAGAAAACAAACCATTCTGCAGCAACTAGCCGCCAAAAGGGTTCCTCCAGTTTACGGCTTAGGTGGTGGGATGAACTTTCAAAATTTGAGTTAAAGGAAGAGCGGCTGCCTAACGGAGCGATGTTAAGAGCTCCATTTATCGGCGCTCCCAACTCTTGAAGCTCCTGCTCCGTACTCCCACTTAACGTCTTTTCTTTTCCCAAAGCATTAGCTGGCCACGAGAGCGTAAGAATTTGCGAGCATCCATAACCTACGGCGTTTATCTGCAACTCTCAAACTGTCGCGCAAATAAAATTTATACACATTTTTCCTCTTGCGAGAGCAGCGGTAGTTACTACCGCAAGAAATAAAAAATTATATCTTTTTTTCCACTCATTTCACCAGGGACTCTTGGCCATAAATATCAGCGTGTAATGCCGCCTGCTGAAAATGTATAGATATATATATATATATCTATGGATGCACGAAATAAATAAAATCGAAAAAAGTAAAGAAAAAGAAAAGTAGCAGTTTGTAAAAGAAACCCTGAGTGTGCAGCCCTGAAAGTCGAGATAACTGCGTATCTTGGGCGAACACTTGAAATCGCGGCTTGCCAAATGACTGTCCGTGGTCGTTCTAAAGAAGTGCCGTTGACGGGTTGAACTTTTTATGGATTAAGAACCATATTTGGCTTTACTGCGCAAAATATTTCTCCCCAAAGCCATTTAACGAAAAAAAGAAAAAATATTTCTGAGATTGTTTCATTTTTCTGTGAATCATATAAAAACTTTTGCAGGTAATACGGCAACACGTTTTTAAGGAAAAAGTCTCATCATAAAATAGCTAAGCCTGAAAAATCTCGTTCAGATATTTCATTAATCATTGCATTTATACTCTTATTAAACAAATTTTCTCGCTATTTAACGACTTTTTATACAATCTAGTTTGAAAACATAGCATTATAATAAACTTTTTTAGGGTGCAATTACCAACTGCATTTTAAACTGAACTTTATGTATGATATTATTGATAAAATATAAATTTTTAAAACTCCAACTAATGTACTTATAACAGTGGAATGTTCATTTCATAGCGAGAGTTATTCTGTTTTTAAGAATTTTTCTACTGACTGTTGCAGCTTCCATTAAAATAGAAACTTGTATAACAATCATAGAAATTTTTTTTATATCTATGGAGTATCTGATGTTACTTGTATCACACTGAAGAAATTTGGAGAACTTACACTCTTTGCTTAGGGCAATGCAATTTTGCTTATTATCAGATGTAAAATACAACAACAATTTGTAACATTGTTTTAAATGAATTTTTATTTTCAGCGTTTCACAGTTTACGGAAAAAGTACTTTAGATTTTTTTCAATTAATGTTTACACCACAAAGTTTTAATAAGTACTGAGAATTATAGTAGATATGTGAGGTCTACTGATATCATTGAACTGTGTAGCACAACTAACAACTTGAAAAATTCACCAATTTCTGTATTGCTTTTGCAAAACATGAATTTAGGTTAATAACTACTAGTTTACACAACTTAGTTTAAACTGAGACATTGCTGTTTAAAGTTTTGCTCCTCCATATATTTGATGCAGATGATACTCTCTTGAATTAAAATATATATATATATATATATATATATATATATATATATTTCCCGTTCTCAAATGATTATAAAACATTGCATAGAGACAAAATAAGTTACAAATTATCACCTGGTGACGATAACTCAATTATGTTAAAAAGTGCAGATAATTTTTTCGTGCTTAGCAAGGCAGTATAGCTATTTCAATAATAGCAAATGACCTAGAAAATGCAAATCTGAAAATTGATTGCAATCAATTAGCTAATTTGCGCTTCTTCTGAGTGTTTTCTTACTGTTAATTTGTTGCAGAAAGGTATTATTTATTTTGCGCTATAGTTATCAGTTATCAGTTTGATAATAAAACTTTTAGGTAATACGAGTGTTCTGTTAATTTCATCAATTTCACCATCAAATGGATACTTAAGCCTTTATATTTCATTTACAAGCTGGTAAATTAAGGGAAAAAATCAGTTTTGTATTTACTCCGCCACCAAAAAGGTCTAACTGTTTTTAAATACTTTCAAAATTTTCATTTTATGGATTTTAAGAAGTAAATTATGAAAAGAAAATTAGATTATCTGAACTACGAGAGCAAGTACTCAGTTGGAAAATATGAAATGGTGTTTTGCTCACTTTCTACGAAGTTTAATTTCTTTTTTCCTAGAAATTGGCGTTTCAATGTATCCTTTCTTCTGGAATTATAGATCGGCATGAACAAAATGCGAATGCTACTTCAATTCTTTCTTACATTGGGAATGATTTTAAAAACACTAAGTTTTTTTGAATGTTTCTGAAATCCAAAGCATTTGGGTCAACTTCCTTGAAACTAGATTGAGCATGCCTTAGATACTTTTACGACTAAATAAACAAAACCTCAAACTGTCACATTTAATTATTCCTGCCAAATCGGCAATCGGCCGCCAAACCCTCCTCCCGAGTTTCGAAAGAGGCCTCGATTTATCAGGTGAACGGTAGAGCGAAATCCCCGAACCAATCGGAAATGCCGTTTTGCGTCATAAAATGTCAACTACGACTTTAGGCCTGGATAAAAGATGGCGGTCTTTAGACAGCGAGGGGTTTCAATTCAATCAACTGTTAACTCATAACTAGCTCTGGCTTGCTGCTGCCTATTCCGTTTGACACACGGTCTCGCAAGACATTAACGAAAATGGCCTTTTCCAACGTCACGAGCAGGCTGGATTTTTTTTTCCTTCTTAGTTTTATTTAAGCCCTCTTTTGCCTCCCCCTCCCCTAGTCCTACACTTTCAGGCCTTTTTATTATTATTATTTCTCTTGGTCTTCAAATCATGGCTGTTTGACTTTTCTGACGCTAAAGTATCTGAAAGCCTGTTTCCTAATGTTTGGAGTCCGCAATATTTTGCGTAAATCAAAGGAATTGGGATCGAGATGTCGCTTGCAACTCGGCTCCACGATTTAATGTTTTGCTCCTTCCCTATTTTTTAGGAATTTATCGGCGTAAATAATAATGAATAAAGATTTCTGAAATAGTTTCTGCGAGCTGAGAATGTGGAATGGCTGGAGTAAAAATGCTTAGTGGGATAAAAGATAAATTTAATCTTTTCATCAGATTCGGAATCGCTGGGTCTTTATTTTTCGATTGCTTATTAAAAATACGCATTTTGCTCGCAAAAATAATTCTTTGATACTGATGTTTTAAATTATAACATTCATGTTAACATTCAATTTATTAGTCAAAGGAAACATAGCTTTTCTTTTTAAGTTTATCTTTTAAAAATCATAGATTAAAAAATCATTATTCGGAATTTTACTCACAAAACACTTTACTGTTTACGTACAGCTATAGTACTAATTGGAGTATTACATAACTTATTCACTTTCATATGTCTTCCTATCATGAAAATTAGTCGAACTATAAACAGCCAACTATTTAGTTTTCTTTTCTTCAAAAGTCATCCGTGTATATTTACATCAAGCTTTTTTCTTACAATTACGCAGCAAAACCTGTTTTTGTTTTTATGCGTGGTATGGGGGAGGAATGGGGTATAAGTGTTTTTATTTTATAGGTTTGTTTTCTCATTGTACATTACTGTTGTTTCCAATTTTGTTTTAACTCGGTAAAAAGAAAATGCACACACAAATTTTTATAAAGGAAAAATGCATTCATCTATTACCCAGGGATTCAAATTTTAGAAAATTATTTGTTAAACATAAAAGAAAAGAGGATTATAACTTATGCGATGCGTCTAAAAAAGTTAAGAAGTGTTTTAAGTTACAGAAGTGTTATTACTAACTTTTTTGCTCTGCCAATATTTATCGTACGTTGAAATTAAAGAGCAAGAAATTAAAACAACAATGGACATTTTTTTTGTAAAGAATTATTGTTGTTCTTTAAATAGTAATTAAACAAATGTTTATCTATAATGATTTACATTTGCTCTTTCTTTTAAATTTAAGGCAACTAAAAACTAATATTATTAACATCAAAACGATAATATATGTTCTCTGAATTTTTCTTAGTAATGTTTTTGCTGCAACAAAAAAATGAACCATTTCTAATGAATGAAAACAAAGAGAAGAAAAAAAAATCTGATTCCGCCCAAAGAGATAAGAAAGAGCGGAAAGAAAATCCTAAATGGAACATCCCAGCTGATCCAATCAGAGTCAAAGTTACAGTTAGTGGGAACAAGCAAGGCAGGAAAAGAGGAAAAAATAAAGAAGAAGTTGACAAGGAACGGAGCTCTAAAAGCCCATTTAAAGTTCGCACGAGCCAATGAACGCAACGTCAATTAAGACTCCATTTCGCGTCACGTGGTTTTGCGCGTGCCTGGTCGTCCGTGATTCGAGTAAAGAGTCTTGCGAAAGACCGATAAAAATTACAGACAAAAAATATTAGATAGCATCTGTACGAAGATTGGTGTTACGCTTCGGGTTTCGCTAATGAGAAGAATATGGCAAATGAGTATCTGTGTCTTCAGCGAAGCGAAAGGATTTTTACACTTGGAGGAATTCAGCTACTGGATTTCATATTTTAAATAACATAGTACTAATAGAACCTACATAGTAATGTTCATTTTAATAGCTGGAAATCTGTTCTGATGAACGAATTCGAGTCTCTTATTTAGAATCAAGTCAGACTTAGCATATTTGTCAGATTCCTCTTTCATGTAACGTAGTTGTTCATCTTATGTTTTAAGCTTTTGGTTTCTCTAATGAGAAGAATATGGTAAATGAGAGCATCTTCAGAGGAGCGAAATTGTTTTACACTCGGGGTAGTTCAGCGACTAGACTTCATATTTTAAATAACATAATTTTAATAGCTGGACAGTTTTTCTATTGACGGAATTCCAGTCTCGTATTAACAATTAAGCTAGACTTAACATCTTTGGCAGTTACCTCTTTTCATTTAACATTGTTGTTCAGCTTAGATTTAATTCTTCTGGTTTCTCATATAGAAGAATATGGTAAATGGGTATCAGTATCTTCAGAGAAGCAAAATAATTTTACATTTGGAGGCATTCAGCGATTGGATTTCTTAGTTTGAATAATATAGTAACAACAGAAGCAACACAGTAATATTTGTTTTAATAGCCGTTTCGTTAGTCCATTGATTGAATTCGAGTGTCTCGTTAAAATTAGGCAAGACTAAACATCTTTGGAAGTTACTTCCCTTATTAAGCTTATTCTAAAGTTAAATGCTTTGGGATTTCGTCAATAAGAAGACTATGGCAACTAGTATATGTATCTTAAGCGAAGGGAAATGATTTTTTACATTGGGAAAATTCAGCGATTGGTTTTATATTTTAAATAACGTAGTATTAGGGTTACCGGAAAGCAATTTCGTTTTTTCAAACAAGTTAATTGCCAAAAAATATTTTATATCAACGCGTTAGCCCTCGTTACCAAGGGCCTTTTGCCATCTAGTAGTACATTTTAAATACCGCGAATAGATTTAAAAATAATTAATTTTTGGAGCAAAATATCTAGACTATAGTAAGCTATTCTACTGTTGGTCTGAGATGACGATATACACGGTTTGAAGCATTTTATGAAAACGACTAACGACTTTATTTACATAAATTCATAAGTTGTATCATCTTCACTTAAATATGAAACAGTTTGTTTTTAAAAGGAGCCTTACACGAGACTAGAGTCGAAAAGTTTAGTGGATGACAATGTATAAAGAAAAGTTTGTATGTTAGCACATATATTACAGGAAAAACATATTACCGTTCTCTTGCATATTTTGAACTATATTCATTTAAAGGCTGGGACTTCAAGTTATTGGAAAATACTTTTGTTGACTAACAGAATGTTGTGGTGTATAGTCTTTAGTCAAATAAATAACTTTTGATTGAAGAAATATAGGACGCTAAAGTACAATAACTATCTCTTGGGTGGATTAGATCATTTTTAGGGACAGTAAATTTGTGATTGAGAATATAGAATATTAAACTAATGATGTACGGGGGGGGGGGGTGAGTTTAACATGCACGGAACTACCGGTTAGTATTCAATTATAACTGTTTCGTTTCAGCATCAAGCTAGCTAATTTCACTACATTTGAAAAAGTGACGTTTTCGAATCTAACGAAGATGATATAGACAATAATATTGCATGATGCGTGCCAAAATTTCAGAAGAAATGGTTAATAACTTAATTCTAGTTTACTTCAATGTTTCACCATTAAGCGTCATCTATTTCTTCCCATTGCTTTTTGTGAAGGGTATAGATTCAAATCCACTGAAAAGTAGCTAATTTTAACTGAAAAGATTAAAGGAGTAAGACAGAGAGAGAGGGGGGGGGAGGGGGAGAGAGAGAGAGACGGAGAAAGAGATGAACCACATGAATATATTCACAGATATTACGAGAGCAGGAAAAAATTGACTGCAAAACCAAAGTCGCTAAGTAAATCGGCAAGCAACATTAGCTTGAATTACTAACGAGGTACAATTTGGCTTTAAGTAAAAGTGGTAGTTTCATCGAGTGGCAATTTAGTGGTTTTATCAAAAGTGAAAATTGTAAAAAAAAAAGTCTTCAAGCGTGAAAAGTTTTTCAAATCATGTATAGAACTTCAATGGAAAGAAAGTAACAAAAATAAACGAAAGAGGTGCTCTCTATAATAGTTATAAATAAAAAAAAATTCTTAAGGGATGGGAGATTGAACTACTGAAAAAAAAATTCAAAATCTTCAGAAGTAGTGAATTTTTTAGTTTTAATTTTTCAAGCTTTTTGTTTGAAAAACAGCACACATTGATGATTTCGTACACAACTAAATAAATATATATTTAAAAACTAAATTAACAGAACTTTTCTTTACCCTGTCTTTTGGTTTGTGTCATTTTTTTTGAGATATTTCTACCATCTTGTGGGCTTATTTGTAAGTACTTTGCGATAGGAATGTAACAACTCCGAGAGATGAGTAATAGGATAAGAAATATTTACTGATTTAAACAGACTACGAAAATTTTCACTAAGCAGCTGAAAAAGTCATTTTAAGCGCTAAAGGAAACATACACAAGTTGGCTATTTATTTCATTACTTGGTGCAGTATAAAAGAGGAAAGAAATCCTCTTTCAACATGTTTTTGGCTATTTATGAGGCGCTCATTAAAGTTGAGAGTGATCGAAAGTTATTTCGCGTTTAACAGTAAAAAGGAGGAGTTCGCTTCCCCCCATTCGCTTGAATGTTCGAAGAAAAACGCAGTAATGTTCGCCGTTTTTTGGTCAAATGGCTTTTTGGCTCGCATTGTGGACTGGGGGCAGTGAAAGTATCCACGGGACAGGGTTGCAAGCGCCAAATCTCGCCAAACGCCAAGTTAGATCACAGCCAACTCATAATTACTTATTCCAACATATTTTCACACGATTAGGTAGTGACTTGACGTTATGGTAATTTTTGCACCTTTATGGACTTTTACACCTTTGTTTAAAAAAAAAAGTGATCTGAGTCGCTTCTCAAAGCAATAATTTTGCTTTCATATTTCATACAAAAAAAAGTTTTGGACTTGGAATAAATTTTTATAGATAGGACTTAAGTGAAAGTGGTGTTGTTGTTACATGCCCCCGTTGGTCAGCAGAGCTAGACCAGGTCCATAAAGGATGGGGTAATGATACAGCTTCCGTTTTTAAGAGCACCATTTTAGGTGGAAGACCGATTTTATGCTCAACACACATGCCATAAGGACCCGTTCATAGGGTAGGCATTCATTCATAACTCGCTTTCACACACACAGAAAGGACAATGACATGAGAGAGAGAAAGTACGCCCATGCCCCAGCCGGGACTCGAACCCGGGGCTACCGCATCACGGTCAGACGTCGCTGACCACTAGACGAGGTGGCCGGCATGAAAGTGGTAGTTAACATGAAACTAATTTTTTTCCTTTCAAAATCCATATTCCCTCCGGCCATTGTTTTATCAAATTTACGCGGTATTAACCTTAAAAACATTTCTCGTTAAACTGTTTGTTACCATGTTAAATAACGTTTTCATGTTGAACCCAGCAGACCAAATGATGGTAACATATTACAAGGAAAGCTAAGTAGTGCTTTTTTCAAACGAATTTATTTTGAAGACGTTAACTACTGTTATTATCAAAAAATTTTTGCATTTTGGAACGAAAATTTAAAATTCCGTAGCGATAAAAGATGAATTGGTGCTAGAGAGAAATATCTTCAGAGGGCATTTTAAGCAGTAGTCAAATTTCGAGTTTTTCTTTGTTATATAGTGATTATAGTAAAGAGAAATCACATGGTTACAAAGCCCAGCAAGCATGGTGGTTAAGGCAATTCACTTCTTTCCATTCATATTCCCCGGATCTCGTCATGAGCTGTCAATCAATGGGATGCATTAGCCTGACATTGCACCATTTAATTTCTCTTTATTCTGGTTATTAAAATATTTTCTACGTGACACAAAAATTGAAAAAATGACTGATATACATTTAAAAATATTTTTGCTTAAAATCAATTAATTTTTATCTAACCAAGATCGAAAATATGGACACTTCATAATTTCGGAAAAAAGTAGTTGAAAAAGAGAGTAGTTTTTTTTTATGATTCAAAACCTTCTTAGTAGAAACTGTTAGTTAAAGGAAATAAAGTTTTATCACAAAAGAATAAGTTTGAAGCATTAAAAAAAAAAATGCATATCTTCTGTTGAAAAATTTATGCAGTCCAATTCCAATAAATTGAATCTTGTTGTTTACTATCAGGTGCAAAATACTATCAAGTACTACATTTAGGTTGTTGGCCAGTTTAAAGAATCATGTTTTGTCTTGACGATTCAAAACATTTTAAACAATGATTTTCCAGTCTCTCTTAACTGCGCAAAAGAGTATAAAATTATTGTATGATAACAGATTCTTAACGCAAATGTTACAATATACTTTGATGATTGTCTTTGCTTTCAAACTGTTTAACAATTAAATATTACTTTTTTGATGAAAGTTTTGCATTTAATCATTATTAAAAACGTTTCATAACTTTTAATAATAAATAACAGAATCTTACATGGCTATTTTTTGAAAAAACCTCAGTTTCCTTCGAAGCAATGAAAAGTACCAACTTTATTTATTTTTAGTATATATTTTTAGTGGTTTGGTTTAAAACTTTTAAACAGCTTTAGCTAATGAATTGTACTTATAATAACATGTATTTTGTTTTGTGATATTACGGCACATGTAAACTATCAATTTTTGGTTGTAAGCATGTCAATCATCATGATTTTGGAAGTATTGTAAACGATAATGCTTAGTGTATTAATTTTATTTATCTTCTTTTAAAAATGTAAAAAAATATCCATCAAATGAACTAAGGGAAGATAAAATAAAAAGATTAAGCATTTAATTAAATAACTTCAGAATGAAATGAAGCAATATAGAAGAGCATGTAGTAAGATTCACATTTTTTAAAGATTTGCTGAGTCATTCATCAATTTCGTTTGCATCAGCTTTAAAAGTATAAAAATGTTTTCCATGCATATTTTATGTTGAAACCATAAGATTTGTTTCCTCTATGGCAATGAAGGAGCTCTTAGCAGTATCCCTCTCCCCTCCAGCATTTAAAAATTAGAAACTTAGTAACGATCGGCTAGTATTTCTCAGGATGGAGAACTCAGTTTTACGCTCCCGTTTTATAAAACAGGCTTATCTGCGATTTTTTTGCGAACTGGAATAGCAAATAAAAGATATGGAAGATTTAACCAGGGCTTAATTATCGCGGTATTTGAATGCAACTGTTTCTCCTCTCAAATTTATACAAATTTTAACATTTCAGCGCAATTCAGGTTGTTAACGTGAAAAAATGGGACGGGGGATTAGAGTGCTCTTACACTTCTTTTGGAAGAAATAAGGCCATAGATATAAGGCTAATATTGCTCATGCAAAATGTCTAGTATGTTTACCTTCCACTCTTCAATCGTTCACTATCGATCAATTTATTTTCATTATAATAAAGGATTTAAATACGAAGCTGATTAGGGTAGAACTCATCAGATTTTTTTGCTTTCACTGTAAAGCCCTGTTTTGTTATAAGGGAATTTGGCAGCATTGTAAAATATTCGCAACTACACAATGTTCAGTAAGTCTTTTCCAACCCAGCAGTGTTAGATTTTCTTTTCTTTACATTGTAAAAACTCCGGAGGCTGTCATTATTTAAAATTTTACTTTTCCATAGCATTCCATACCGTTTTTAAATCATTTAACAAATAATTTTAAAAGAGCGATGCAGTTTCGATGATGGTAGCCCGGATTTTTGATACCGTTATGTGGGGATGGCAATCCCTCCCCACCCCCACGTCAGCCAATTACATTCCGAGTTGAGAAAAACTGCTAGGCTAAAAGGAATTTCTAGTATCCAGCTCTCGATTTCGGCCAATGGCAGTTAAAGTGTGGTATAAATCTAGCCGGAGGTAGTAGTTCCCGTGCTATTGATTTCTAACCCCCCCTCCTTTCAGAGAGAAAAAGTATTTTTTCCCTTTTTATTATTTGCAGGGAAAGCTTCTAAGCGAAACTAGCAGGACAGCGAAAGACTTTCTAAAGTCAAAGCCAAACAAAAGTTGATGCCCGCAATCAAAAGAGCTTAGGACTGCCCATTGCAACGATAACGACAATTTATTTTAAGAGTTGCGATGGCTCTTACCGAAACTCAGGATTGTAAATAATGGCTGCAACAAAAGGGCACCCAGGGAAAATTACCCCTCGCGGAAAATTTTTTCCTTACTTTTTTTTTTCATGCGAAGAAGATATTTTCTAGCTAATGGCAGCGAAGCTCGCCTTAGAAAAACCTGTATTTCTTTCTGTTCTTTTCATTAATATGATGCTGTTTAAAATATTTCCTTTCAGAAAGTGTTAAAAGCGGGTTTTAGTAACTAAATCCATTATTAGCGTTGTGGTTTATACTAGTATGGAGTTCAATTGTGACGTAAGGATAGTGTACTTGTGCTTCTTTAAAGAACTACATTCATATTCATTTTTCGATCCTTTAAGCTATTTTTATGTCGCTCAAAGTGTATAGTATTTTACTTTTAAAACATTAAAGAAAAAGCTGAAGCGCAAAAATAGAGTATTTTAGCATGGTTAGTATTTAAATAATTATTAAAGTTTTGGAGTTGGCACAAAAGTTTCACTTGATCTATAATATTTAAAACTGTTTCAGTAGTTTTGAAACCGAAATGGATGTATGTTCCTTTTATTCTGTTATTAAAAAAAGTACATTTCATAACGCGGCAATTAATAAATTTTTACTTCTATAAATTAAAAAATCATGTGGTTATTTACCTTCGGTTCTGTAATTCTTAAAGTGAGCTTAAATGTTTTGGAAATTGAAGTCAATTATTTCAATTTATTCTAGGATCTTAACTTTCGTGTTTTGCTTGCATAGAAATCGAGGAATTTAAATTTTAATCTATGATTATATTAAATCTATTTTCATTGTCCTAAAACTGAAGACAACGCAGTGCGTTTTTATGAAACTTAAAGGCATCCTAACTGTTATATAATTTGGTGTAATATGTTTGAATTTTTTTCTGTCGTTTAAAAGCTTTTTCTGTTGTTTTGAAAGTAATATAAGAAAATAAAATGGTTTTTGATTAATGAATCTAATTTTATTTCCCTGAAATTGAAGCATAAAATTATGCCATTTTAAAAACTTGAAATGAAGCGTTTGTGCCATGCACTGAGATAATTAAAACAATCCTAAATGATATGATATTACAAACATAATTTTGCTCTCACAAAACTGAATTATATTTTAAACCGATTTAAGTCAAATTGCATTCAGTAAATTCTACTGAAGCTATTAAGATCGCAAGTATTTATTTATTTTTTTATTTCTATTTTTGCTCTTGATGCTTTTCATCTTGAAGATTTAAGAAAATGATCTCTAATATTGCAAAACAATGATTTTCTTATGGATATGTTGATTTATTTTTTTTTTTTTTAATATCTGAGAATATTTATCTCGAAAAACTCTCCCTTACCCTAAAAATAATCTTTGAATGAAAGTTCTCGTAGTGGCGAGTGATGATAAAATGCAAACTGTATTGTCATTTTATCTTCCAGTCCCAAAGCAGATTGATCGAATGAATGCCAAGGAGCGGTCACTGTAAATAGGCCTTTTTAGTACGCACTAACACGAAGGGAGAAAACGAATCACAGGCTCGGCACACCAAGTCGAGATTTTCTTGTCAGCAGAATGTCCTCTAAGATGGATTTAATTTATTAAAACTCAGCTCGTGCAAGAAAAATTAAACTATAACTTTATTTAAAGAAAAAAAATCAGTAATTTTTACTGTCTTGCGCTAAGGTACTTCTTTATTTTGTAATTTCTTTTTAATATTATGCATATTTGAGAAAAATATTCCGTAAATGAAGAAACTAGTATAAATGTTTTTTTTACTGAGTTTTATGACTCATTCATAATTTTTATGAGAAGTAAAAAGTGAAAAAAAAATGATGACTTCATTTATTGATACGCGGGCAAGAATCTTCTAGCTTACAGTATCGATTGCTCTCTCAGAAAAAGTTTCTCAGAAATGTAAAATTTTACACGCTGAACACTGGAATAAAATTTAACTAGAAAAACATTTCATTTGTGCGCTTTCTTTTTTTCAGCTAAACTAATATTTATGCAGTATCTTTTAAAGAAATGTGCTCTTTAAATAGAATATTTAAGCATTTTTTAGAAAGAAATAAAGATTTTTAGTGTCTTAATTTTAACCAAACTTACGTGTAAGTAAAAACATATTTAATTGTTGTTTTGTTTTCAATTATATATTAATCATTACAAAAATACAGTTCAAAGAAAAAATTTTTAGAGACCGTCAACAAATTTATCAAACTATTGTAAAAAAAAGTTAAGAACTCCTGAATTTCTCCGAAAACCTAGCTTCTAAAGAGAAGAAGGATAGAGGGCAAAGTAACACATTGATCAGTAAGGTAGTTTTTGAAATTTACTCAGTTACGGTAATTTTCATGAACGTTTATGCATTGAACTTTTTATGTTAGAAATGTATAAGGTTAGCTTTTATTTCATTTGGATACCCCACGGCACATTTCTTATAATAGTAGATGAATAGAAATTTTCAATCGGACGCAGTAAATATAATTTCTATTATCGTGATAACCTCAAAGTAGGGAAACAGACGAAAAAGTGTTGACATTATTGGCTATATTTAGGCACAAAAAACACACATAAATACGCACAAAAAATCAATTGGGAAATTTAAAATTATGAAGCATATGCCCCTACTTTTGTAAATAAACTCTGTCTTCTTCAACTGCACTTCAGCCGCGCAACAGGAAAAGACTATCTCAACTTCTACATCCGAATCCAATCAGACGTCACAGTCTGCCAATGACTAGTTAACAAACGCTCAAATTAAATTTTTACCCATTAATTCTAACATTTTTTTTCGCTTCATGAAATGATTAGATCGATTTATTTTTTCACGCAGATGATGGTGAATTAAAATTTTGAAATAATTTTTATTAGCCGTTTTTGAGCGAACTTGGACTTTTAATAGGGAGAAAATAGGGCTATCATTGTTAACAATACTCTTAAAATTTTTGGCTTGACAGTAATTCGTAAAATAATAAACAAATATTTTTGAAACTGTGAGGGATTTACTAATCATACTTCTTTAGGTAACGTCTCGACAGAAATGCACGAGAGAACATCATTAGATAAATCACAAAAGATAATAAAACCGTAATTTGCCATGATAACCCCTTGGAAACAATTTTCTTTCTGTACTTTATCTTAGCAACGCGAAGCACTAAAACATTCACCTTAGAGTCTAGACTTTGCCCCAAGTAATTTCCATTTTTGGATCACTAAAACTGCATCTTGGAGGCAACCAGTTAGCAGTGGTAGATGAGACAGCTACCTAAATGCTTTAATGCAGCAAAACTTGAGACTGATAAAATGATGATGTAGGTGCATTAGCGTTGGTGGCGATTATGAGTAAAAATAAAAACTACTTCCAAGAGATTAGCACGGTATTTTTTAAATCATGTTTTGTGACATACTTAATGACTTTTCTTCTTATTTTACTCACTGAAATTACAAACATCCAAGCGCAGTGAAAATTTAAACAAGACATAATTAAACGGAAATAATTTCAGTTACAAAGGAAAAAAAATGTATCCAGTTTGTGACAGTTAATGATCGGAGGAATTACAAATACGACGAATAACAAATTAAACTCATTAAGACAAATCTGAAGTTCTAAATGTGCTACAAAATCTCAGAATTAGACAATTTCAACTAGTAGGAAGAAAGAGAGCAAAGAAAATACTTAAATGAGTTTAAGACAATCCCAAAAGTTAGAAAGCCAGAATAATTCGATTAGAGAAAGTCGAGTTTCACTGACAAGTCAGGTTGAGGGGAGAAAAAAGTTTCGTGGAGCTCCTTTAATGGGACTTTCTGCCGAAGTGAACGGTGCGTGATTCCCTTTTCCACAGAGAGCTTGCCCCCCCCCCTAAGCTTCCCCCCTCAGTTGAACTGGATGGCAGAAATCAGTGATTTCATTTGATGCTTTCACTCATTACGGTTTCTCTAAAACAGAGGTAATGATAAGAGTCTAGAGAACAGCAGGGATTCTGGCAGGAAAATTTGATTACCCCATGCTCAAAATATTTTATTTTTGAAATATCAGTTCAAATTTCATCAATAATGCGAAAAAATATGTGACAACTGTTAAGGCAAGGAATGATTTAACACAGATTTCGTTTGGAGGAATGTGGTAAAAAATTGGGAAAAGCTAACTACTATGTGCGCCAACTAGCGTTAAATACATGTTTTTTTCTTGAAAAACATTAAGTTAACTTTGATATCTCAATAAAGGACTTTCACCATCGTATATTTTTTAGTTTCACGCTTTCTTAATAGTTTAGCTTTTTTTTGTTTAAATATTCTATATACACTCCTCCGCCTTCACTTAGTTATAGTTAATCGTTATTCTTTCAAAGATTTTGTTTTGTAAGGATACTTTGACTTTGAAGTAAGTTAAGTTTTATCATATGCAAGATTTATTTGATTCGTATAAAGTTTTTTTTTCATTTTTGAAGCTTATTTACTTTTTAGTTAATCATCTTCATATTCGCTCTACCAGACTCAATTCATAGCTAATAAAGATTATTTGCCTTTGAGAAGATAAAAAGTCAAAAATTAATAAATTAGAGCACAAGAATACATGATTTGTGATAAATAATTATTTCACTGTGGGTCGAATTTATAGATTAACTACTTCTCTATGTATCTGTTCTAATTAAAATTACTTTTCCCGATACTGCACAGCATTAAGGCCTTATTTTACAGCACAGATAACTTTTATTCTACGTAAATTTATACTAAAATATACATTTGTAATGTCTTTTAAACTTTTAAATACAGTGCACCAATGTATTTAAATTGTTTACGAAAAAATGCAAAGTTAATGAACTTGGAAAATTGAGAAATGTTAAGCTCTTCGTCAAATTTAATTCAGTTTAATGGAGGGAATTTAAATTATTGTTCATTCTTGTATTGTTTGTAGTATTGCTCTTTCGTATATCACTTATGTAACGTAGCCAATCGTGAATCACAATAGCATGATGGAAGCAAAAAAGAAACAACACAATTGAATAGTGATTGAATCCGTTGTGGAGCACAAAACAAGATGTATAGATTCTAGCAATTTATATGGTTTACAGCAAACGCTTCAGCAACAAAAACTGCTCCACACACACGCAAAACCTTTTCGTCGACGATAATCAAGCCACTGCGGCTAGCAGATTTAATGCGAAGCAGTATCCGAGGAGAGAAAAAGGCATTTATTTGGCCGGATTACAGGCCATTATCTCATAAGAGAGTTTCAGTATTCCTTTCTCATTTTACCTGCGAGTCGGATGTCAACGCATCGCAGTCAATCCATCATCATTGGCGATGACACTTTTTTTTCCTGCCCTCAATATTCACTCTTGCTCTTCTTCTCTGTCGCGTTTTTATCGGAATCGGATCTGCTGCGAGCTCTCCAGTTTCAAAGAGTGGGAGATGTATTAAAAAGAGGAAGCGCTTTTTGGGCGTCGTGAAGAGGGCATACGAGATGAAGGACTCGCTTCCGGATAATTGGTGACACCTAGAGAGGCTTTGGAAAATAAGGATTTATGAGGGTTACGCGTCATCATTTTTTTTACGCCCAGCATCAACAGGCGTTTCTATTTTGATCTAGGTACCTAAATATAGAAATATCCTTGGAGGGATGGCTCAATCAGTTTGAAAGGTGTAGTAGCTGTTTGAGGTTTGGTTATTGATATGCAGTAATTTTTCTCTTATACGTCATCTTTTTTATGTGTCTCTCTCAGTTGCACGTTGCCTCTTTTAACATCTCTTTTGGTCGTACGTCACCTTTGTTAGGCATTTTCTCAGGATGCTCACTTTCTCTTTTATGCGTATTTCTTGGTCTTTTTTTCCACCGCTTTCATAGTTATTCTCAATTATGCGTCACCACTTTGAAGTGTTTTCCTTAAATGTGGTTTTCCATCTGGTACGTCTTTAGTTGTACGTCTTTTTGTGCATACTCTTTTGATTTGAACTTTTTTTCCTCTATACCTCTCTCTTGGTTGTTACAACACCTCTTTCCTACTTTTTCTCAGTCGTACTCCACTTATTGCATATTCCTCGTTTGTGCGTCATATTTTTATGTTTGTTTCTCTTTTTTTTACGTTGCTACTTTTTTGCGTCTTCTTCAGTTTCATTCTCCTTTTTATGTTTCTACCCAATTTTTATGTCATATTTATGCTTTTCGCTCAATTGCACGTAGAGTTTAAAAAACCCAGAGAGAATTTATATAAAAATTTCTGTAATAAAGCAATTTTTGTTTACGTGTCACTGACACTGATCTTTTTCAGCTACGTCTTCATAAAAATGTTAGGGGATTCTCCCCTATTCTTTTCAAAACGTTTATTTTCAAAAATATTCTTATACAAAATTACAAAGTGTTGGTACAGTTTTGTTTGCGTTTGAGATTTACCGTATAAATATTTGATTGGAGTTTAAAAGAATAGTTTAAGCAAAGTGTGTAAACAAGTAACATTTAAACTGTACCTAAAATAAGTAAATAAAATTAATAAGTTTAAATAAAAACTAAAATATTAATAATAAAATTAGTAAAATAAAATGTGTAAGTCGTGTAAATATTCAATTCGTATCTCCTAATATAGTTTATAGACAATCTAATTCTTTGAATAAAAAAAAATGCATTTTTTTCTTTCGACGTTGCTAAGCTATTTATTTACCCCCCTTTAGTTTAAATTTGATATAAATTGAAATCTTTCATACATCTAATCTTACTTGTGTGTCATACCTAGCTGACATCTTGTGACGACTTATGTTTCATGGTGACGTATTAAAGTTTTATGAAAAATACAAATATGGAAATTCAACTATCAAATGTTGTTGTGAGAAAGCTACTTTACAAATACAAATTGTTACAAATTTTGTCGTCTTAAACTTGTATAAGAAAATGCCCGAACCGAAATGGCTTTTCTAACTTTCCATCTCCTCGAATTTGGAATGGCTGAAATTTTATGTCTTGATGAGCTTTTGTTCTTCGCATTTTTCTTTTCGAGGGCGGTGCTTGTGGCATTAAACGAGACGGGGGGAGGAAAGAATAAGAGAAATCCTCTTAAATGACAGCGAGTTTGGCCGCGTGAGTGCAGACTCATGTTCGAAGAAGATTTGTGTCGGGAAAATGGGATTTCTCTTATGATAGTCCCTCAACTGGCTTGCTTTTGGAATCGAAAGAAGGGTTTATGGCTAAGCTCTTTTTAACTATGTTGTCTTCTTCTTCTGAAAACATTTCACGCGTGTCTTATTTTCAGCAGACGAGATTATTGTAGGAATCGTAAGTTTTATGAAAAACAATTACAGTGCTTTTTCTTACTTGAGGAGAAAACGTTTATTTTTTCTTAAATTGAGGATAGGTTAGTAATTTTGTTAGAAGATTGTGACAATTGAGTGAATATTGTAAAGTAATCTTAGTATTGAAAACAATACGAGTGCGTTGAGGAGTTTGAAACAAATGCAAAACTGCAGGCTCTGAAAGCTGTAACTAAACTGCTCGATATTGCTTTTAATTCTGCCGCATCTTCGAATAAGGTCGGCAATTGTTATTATCTCGAGGTATTTTGTATTTCTAAACCATGACCTTTATATTCACTTTTTGGACGTGGATTTGTGCTGTTTAGGAACTTCTTGCTGGAGAGTTGAAATGTATTTAGCTCTCAGTGTCCGATATACTTAGCTTCTACGTGAGGTTATTTGCTGGTAACTCGGTCATGATCAACCAATACTGATGAGCAAAAAAATAAGCACCAAGCTGCAGTCTCTGCATGCTATAACTGAGCTGTTATATATTGATTTAATTTCTGACTTAGCTCTGGCTATGGGGCGGTAATTTGAACTTTACAGTCTCAATGTTTGGTAAGAAGAAAAATTAATTACTATTGTCGTTTCATACAAAAATTAGATCTCATAATGGTACATTATTTCTTTAGATTTTTATTACTTACTGGACTCTTTTTACGAAGATTTGCTTCATTGTTATATTTAGTAAACTTGTCTCATATATTATAATATTAATAATACAATTAATAAATTATATAATTGTATTGTTTAATAATACAATTAATTCTTCAAATAAGTTTCTTATAATCACCTTTAATGCTTCTTACGATAAAACATTTCAACATAAGCAGATGCTTTTCAACTATTTTTAACGTTCTTGACGTACTAACGAATTTTAAACTTCAAATCAATTTTCGGCAAATTCATTTCCTTTTATGACGGCATAGTGCACAGTTTGCTGTTTGTGGAAATAGTAATGTATGATGTATTCCTATAAAAATAAATTTGACACCAAACTGGAAAATAAGTTAAAAGTATATTGTTATTTTTTTTCATGCTTCTGATATGAAATAACGCTTTCCCGTTAAAAACAAAACCACGTAACTTTTCAGCATTTTTGCAGAAGATTTAAAATTTACATGGCTAGAAATGATAATGACTGCGTCTTAAAACAAAGAAATAATACGACTACCATTTTCCCTTTAAAGGAAGCTAAACAATCATTTCTACTTGCGTAATTTTAATGACAGTAGTGACACTACTCTAAAGGGACCAAAACCTGATGAAAAAAATCGACTTCTGCCAATACCCCTTCTGTTTCTTATCGATACAAATGGCATAAAATGGCCTTCTTTGAAGTCGTATGTTTTGAAAAGCCTAGAAAATCGGGTACTTTGCGTTACCGGGATTTTTTATCGTTTCAAATGAGGTCACCGTAATCTAAAATCCTCGTCAAACTTCAATCAATTACTCCAGGAATTGTTGTCTGCAATCAAGAAAATTTCTTCCACCGGCAGTGAAAAAGGGAACTAAAGAAAGAAGAAGGAGCAAAAGGGAGGAAAGAAAGGGGAGGAAAGAGATGAAGGCTTTAGTTTCATTCCTATCTTCAATCCTATTAACTTTGAACAAAACTTCTGAAACCTAAGATGAAAGCATTCCATCGAAATAGCTTTAACCTCTTTTTTCTCCCTAAGGACCAATTTTTTTTCCAATACCTTTTCTTCACCATTTATACGACTATTTTTCATTTATTTTTTCGAGCTCCACTATTTTCTCATCTTCCACTGTACTACTACTTCTGCACTTTCGACACAACAAAAAGAAAATATCTAAGAAATATCGAAACTAAAAAAAAAAAATTATATATATCTATATATAAGTACAAGAAATAAAAAAAAAAGGGAGGAAAAGAAGCTGAGATAAAGAACAAAAAGTACAAAAAAGCAAGATTTTCATCTCGAATTTCAGAACATTTTTGCTTTTTACTTCGCTTTCTCCCTTTCCAGCGTTCACTTTACTTTTTTAGTTCTAGTTTTGTTGCGCTGATATTCTTGTGAAGTTCGATTAGTTTCTTCAAGTTGGGTGACTCAATTCATGGATTCTCGGCGTCAGCCAATTACTGAAGCGGCCGTGACTGGCAGAAGAAAAGGTCACGTGATTCGTCTTCAGTTTCCACCTAGCAGTGACAACAATTTTTACTTTTTTTTTTCACCCACCATTATCCATCATTTTGATAATAAACTAAAAATTTCTTATGCGATAATGTCTTATAACTTTTTAATCACCCAAAATAAGCATCATACATAGTTTCATCGATTAAAATTATCTTTACACTTTAAATATTGGTGTTAGGTGAAAAACTTTCTAAATGACTAATTTATGTAACTATAGCTGCTGAACGTCTTCTATCTTTTTTAATTACCAGTATAGGGACGTCACTAAAAGGAGATATATTATCTGCAATCAAATAGGATTAGCAATGCATGCGTGTCAGTGTGTGTGCTCCTCTTTCTCTCTTCATGTTTATTGAACCTTCTCTCTCTTCTTTAGGAGTGACTCCACCTCCCAGTTAGGTAATTTTTACAAGGGGGAGAATGTTTTCTTAAACCATTTAAACAGGGCTTCGGAGTCGGAGATATAATACTCGACTGCGATTCTATTGCCCCAAAATCAGATCGACACCGCAGACTTGTCAAAGCAGCGGAATCGGAAGGAAAATATCCTACTCCAACTCATACGCCTCAAAGTGAGTTTTGTTTCCCAACTCCAAACTACGACTCCACAGTGATGCATTTAAAAAGCATATTAGATCATTTTGCGATGATTTGTTTTCAAGTGTTAACATTGTTAAACAAGTGCAGATGGGTAGTGGCTACCCAGGTAGCACAAATAACCTTTAAACGTTTTATAAATGTTTTTAAGCGGTTGTTACAACGTTAATAACCATTTTACAACCTTTAAAAAACGAAGTGTGCTACTTGGGTAAATAAATAAATAATTATATATATATATATATATATATATATATATATATATATATATATATATATATATATATATATATATATATATATATATATATATAATAAAAAACATAATAATTTGAAAAAGAAAAGTGAAAGAAATATATTTATATATAAAACAGAAAATAAAATCAATAAATAATAACTAAATTTATTAATCAATTTTTGAAATGAGGCAATTGGAGACTAGATGCCGCAAAAGTCTAAAAAAAAAAGGAAGACATACGTAGCCAGTTGATTCCTATTACCCTCATAGATCGAAGGCTTCCTGGTTTTCTTTCGAACATTAAAGATCGAGCTAAAGTGTTTTTTAATGATGCAGGAGAAGTTCAAGGTATAAAAATGGAAAATTTTTTTTTTTTTTTTAATCAAAATTCATGACAAAAAAAAATTGAAACAGTAGTATACAAAGCTCATGAAAAAGAAATAAAATCGTCCAACTGGCAGTAATATAAAAGTGGGTGACGTTTGAAGATTAAATAAGAAATAGAAAAGATTAAATTATTTCCTGCGCACTCTTATATTCACTTTAACTTATTATATAGCAATTCCACTGATAACGGACGTACGTATCACCTTTTTCACATATTTTGAAGATTTCCATGAAAAATATTTAACCCTCTCCATGATTTTTTATTTCTCTTTGAAAAAATATTTTCAATGTAATAAAAAACGCATGGAAAAATATTTTTTACACTTAACTTTGAGAATAAATGATGATAATTGCTTTAATGAGGCCTAATACTTGCTTTTTATGCGTTGAATTGCCTTACGACTACATTCTGCTGGTCGTAAGGAGGAAAAATTTTCCATGTATCCAATTGGCAACATGATGCAGTGTAGGGTTAAATAAATTACTTTGCTCAGGACGGACGTATCGTTTGAAATATGTACGTTACTGCGCAAAGAAAAAGAAAAAGAAAAAAGAATCACATAAATATTATTTCTGGCAAACCTTCAAAATTCATCTGCAATTTTTGAAGCAGAGTCTATATGCTTCATAAAGTTCATGTAATGAAGCAAGGATATAACATATTTTGAACTTTTGGAGCTTTTTATTTATGGGGATTCTACAAATACGGGAATGTTTCTAACATGTAGATTTTAAAAAAATAAGTTAAAATTAAAAATCTGATAAAAAAATAGCAAAGTACTTTATAAGTTGCATAATTGAAGTAGAATATCAGCAGAGCTTAAATGTTTGTATTTAATTGCATTTTTGGATTTTATTTTTTTGAAGACATATGTGAATGATAAAAAGGACATGTGGATGACACAATGGGTATGTGAATAACACAATAAGTATGTGAGTAACACAAATACAATAAGTATATTAATGAAATTTTTCACCTGTAAACTATTAGACATAATTTTTAAACATTGTACTGTCATAGTTTGGCTTTTGATTCATCCACGTGTCTCATATTGGGGCATGTGAATGACATTAGAAAAAGGGCATGTGAATGACAAAACACAAGTAATATGTTATCAAAAATTCAAATCTGAATATTTTTCGGCGTAGCTTCGAATAACAATCTACAAATGTAAGATTTAGGACTATTCATCATCAAAAACTTTTTAAATGTACATTTTACTTGCATTCTGTAGGCCATGTTAATGACAAAGATGAAAACACTTGCCTTGAAAGTCGAGTCTAGCTTGCTTTTTATCAAAAAGTAATTGCAGAACAGCAAAATTAATCTTCAGCCAGGAATAACAAAGTTCCATGCTTCATTTTAAGATGTGTTGCCAGATTTTGAATAAAACATTTCAGAGAAAAATATCTATACTTTTCAGACATGTGAATGACTGATAATCGCTGGGACAAAGTTTAGATTAATTTTTAGAGACATTATTTTCACATTGTTTTACTTTTTTTGTGATGTACATCTTGCACATATACACATTCAAAAATAAAAAAATCTTGAGAAAAAAATTTATTATTTTTTTTAAATCAAGATTCCATAGATTGTGAAAATTACACCTACGGGGACAGGGCATGTGGATGACATTTCAATGTAATATCCTTTATTTAAACGAATAATAATTAATTATTGACGTTGTTGATAATCAGAATTATAGAACAAAAGACGCATAAAAATATTCCCAAAATTGGTTTTTATTAAATTATAAACAAAAAGAGCAATCAGTATGGAACACAAATTTGCCCATTTTTGTAGAATCACCCTTATACAGGTAGGGTGGAGCAAAAAAAACAAAGTTTTTATTTTCGAATCGTAATAGTGCGGAGAAGTTGCGATTGGGGAAGACTTACAAAACAAAGCAAAAATTTTTGAAATCGGATAATATCTTCCGATCCCGCAATGAGCCTGAAATTTTGAAAAAATGGAAATTTTCATGTGTTCTTAGTGATATTTTAAAAAATTTTGTTTCAATGTTAAATTTTATCGCTCTTGAACGAAAAAGTTATGATTGGTGAAGCCTTCCGAAATTTTAAAAAATATACTGAAATCGAATATTACCTTCTGATCCAGGAACAAGCCAAAAAATACAAAAAATGGAGAATTTCAGTTTTTTGGGGGGGATTAAAAAAATTCAAAAATATGTTCTCATTTTGTTTTTTCTTCTTTTTTACCCAGTATCATAGCGTAAAGCCTTTTAAAAAGCACTATATTACTCTTAAACAATAATTTATTCTTGATTTTTCAGGTTTCTTCTGGACATGTAAACCAACCATTCTTTACAACAATGAAACATTTTCAAATAATAGAAAATGATCAAATATTTTCCAAAATTGCTACAATCCAGTACAAAAACCAATTAAATAAAACACCCACTCACAAAATAAAAGCTAAGTTTAATTACTGAACTACAAACAATTTGAATACCTAACTAATTATATACAATTTCTTAATCGCCTTTCGAAGTCTTGTACCTTCTATAAACTGTTACCTAACCTAACTGACTACCCACAGAATCCTTTACCACTAATTAACTAAAAACTAATTTTTTTTAGTCTTTAAAATTAAACCTAGTTGAGTTAGGTAGTATATAGAATGAGACTTCAAAAGGCAATTAAAAAATTAAGAAATTAACGTAAAATGAGGTAGTTGTTAAAATAGTTCATCGTTTAGAGATAAAAAATATTATTTATCTTAAGAGTGAGTGTTTTGTTCAGTGGATTTTTGAACCGAAAAAGGTTAAAAAAATTAAATTAATAGGTATGGGTAAGTAAATTTTATCTTTTTTTTTGTTTTTGCTTTTTAGCTGCTTTTAGTTTGCTCTAAGGTTATGTTGATTCCTACAGTAACAAAGTCCCAAGCAAAGTGGGGCAAGGTGTAACAAAAACTTAGGATTGGAAAGAATTTGACAAGGAGAAGGCACTGTAGCGAAGGCAAAGGCATAGTTCTGCCTTTCCTGCTCCATACACCCCATTAGTCTTATACAAAAAGTATTAAAACGTGTTATCATGACAACTGAACATTTGAAACACGATTGCAGAGAAACGTGCGCTTAAAACGTTTATATAAGGCATTTCGGTGATGATTAGGGAACACATTGGATATGAAAGCCATAAATATAAGAAATGTATTAATATAGACAAAAAAAATTTAGATTTTGTTGATTTCTAATTTTTCACACAAAATTATTTTTAAATAAAAAGCAAAACCGACATTGAAAAACACCCGGGAACTAAAAAGGAAAACATAATCGATAACATTTATACACTACTTCTTTTTAACCTTTTTCAGTACAAAAAATACACTGAACGAAACACTCACCCATAAGATAAACAATATTTTTTTATCTCTAAACGATAAACTATTTTAATACCTACCTCATTATATGTTAATTTCTTAATTTATAATTGTCCTTTGAAGTCTCATTCTATATTGTACCTAACCTAACTAGGTTTAATTTTAAAGACTAAAAAAATTAGTTTTTAGTTAAATTAGTGTTAAAGGATTCTGTGGGTAGTCAGTTAGGTTAGGTTACAGTTTATAGAAGGCACAGACTTCGAAAGGCGATTAAGAAATTGTATATAATTAGTTAGGTATTCAAATTGTTTGTAGTTTAGTAACAAAAATTAGCTTTTATTTTGTGAGTGTGTGTTTTATTTAGCGGGTTTCTGTACTGGATTGTAGCAATTTTGGAAAATATTTTATAATTTTCTATTACAGTCGACGCTGGTTATAACGACCACACGTTATAAAGACCATCCCAATTTTACGACCGGCGAGAAAATCCCAAACTGTATCCCAATATACTCTATGTTCTTGCTCTTACAGCGACCACGCGTTATAAAGACCGTTTTCTGTAGGACGGAGACGGTCGTTATATCGAGCGTCGTCTGTATTTGAAAATGTTTCATTGTTGTAAAGAATGGTTGGTTTGCATGTCCAGAAGAAACCTGAAATCAAGAATAAACTAATGTTTAAGAGTAATATAGTGCTTTTTAAAAGGCTTTACGCTATGATACTGAGTAAAAAAGGAGAAAAAACAAAATGAGAACATATTTTTGAATTTTTTTAATCCCCCCCAAAAAAGCTGAAATTCTACATTTTTTTTTTGGTTTTTTGGCCTGTTCCTGGATCAGGAGGTAATATTTGATTTCAATATATTTTTTAAAATTTCGGAATTCTTCACCAATCATAACTTTTCCGTCCAAGAGCATTAAAATGAAACATTGAAACAAATTTTTTTTCCATTTTTTCAAAATTTCAGACTCGTTGCGGGATCGGAAGATATTATCCGATTTCAAAAATTTTTGCTTTGTTTTGTAAGTCTTCACCAATCGCAACTTTTCCGCACTATTACGATTCGAAAATAAAAACTTTGTTTTTTTCGCCTATTATACAGCAATTGATACGTCTATTCAAATGGCATTGCCCAATTCAAATTTCAGAAATGAACACAAAATGTTTGATGTTCATCTGTTTTGGGGTTTTGCAATTATCTTATCACTAACAAAAAATAAATAAATCGTGAAGATATTTACAAATTCTATTCAAATATTTTAGTTGGTTTAAATTTTCAAAATTGGAACTTTTTCAGCCCCAAAAATGCACATCAGATCATTAACTATTAAAAGTGTTCGTTTAAATTCTATACTTGATTTTATGTATTGATTTACCTCAAATTTTTAGCTTTAAAATTAAACATTTTTCACTGATAATAACCGATTTTTTTCAGCTAAAAGAATGAATTAATACTGTTGCTGAAAATAAGTTAATGAGAATACTTTACATGAGATATTGACAAATAATTTGAAGAATTTCAATCGATTTTGGGAAACTATGTATGATTAATTAAATTATAACCGCAACTTTTTAAGAAATACTCTATTTGCATTTAACCTGGTTGAACTTTTTTTTAATTTCAGAGCAGCAAATCAGTCATTAATTTCAATATAACAAAGCTTGAATTGAATAACGAGGATTTTTTTGTAAAAATATTTCGAATAAGTTGAAATTTCCAGAAGATTTTTTTTCCTGAAGCACACTTTTAGTAAGTTAAGGCTTATAAAAAGATTTTCTCAAAATTTCCTTTGTGTAAATTTATTCAGAATATTGTTAATGTAATTGCAAAAACAATTAAGTTGATTTGCTTATTTTATTTTTAGTAGGCTTAAGCAAAAAAGATTAACAAAAGCTTTTCTAAAAAAAAAGAAAAAAAATCATAGCTCTCTTTTGTCTTTTAATGCAAGGGACAATATTAAACTCTCGCCGAGGAATAAAGCGAAAGCATATCTCAAAAGTTTCTCATCTCAGTTTCGTAATGAACAAAACAAGCAAGGGAGCAGCCAAGCGGAAGAGATTGAAATCCGAAGAAGACAGGGTCTTGTTGAAGACCCGTTCATCTTTTTCACGGCCTCATTCCATTAGTGCAAAGTAATAAATAAATTTCTTCTTCCCTCCTTCGAATCAAGCTTTTTACGATGCTATCAATTTCTTTCACCACGTCAGATGTGAAGTTTTCTCAAAAATTTCTTTGTGAACTGATTTATTAACATTAATGTAAAAATGTGAGTTTAGAAATTATTACATTTCTTTGCAAAAAGAAAGACAAATATTATAACTTTATCTCTTTCTTAATTAATCTTGACACCATATTATAATAGTTTTTGTTCAACTGCAAATATAAATATCTTTTTTCAAAAAATGTTAGCATTACGCCTACGGGAAATTTACGGCAAATATAGAAATCGAACTAAAAAAGCGAATTTCTTGGAAAAAAGACTTTGTTGGAAAACTCTTTTGAAGAAACACATAATCATAAACAAACTTCTAAAGTGCACAGTTAAAAAAAATGAGTACTTAATTCAATGAAAAATTAAAGCAACTATAAAACCCGAACACAAAGTTAGATTTAGTTGAAGCAAAACTAGTTTCAAAAGCTCTTAGGGAAAAATGTATTTTAAAAAGAATGTTAAAGAAAATTAACATTTCTAATTTTTTGAACAGTTGATAGACAGATATCCAATCATACAAACTTTCAGCTTTATTTATAGTAGAAATTACTATTAGTATACAGATCTTTCCCATTTGAATTAGCACTTTCACATTTGAAGCTGTAAGCAATACATGACCGACTTAAGATTCTCGAAACGAAACGTGTATTTGACTATGCGCTACAAGAGACTGAATGCAATAACTTCCATAATCTCTGTGAGTAATATTAGCAATTGTATACCACATAATAATATGAGTAATCTCCACGATAAACTTTAAGTCAATAGAGAGTCTAATTTTCATCTTCGGTATACCATTGAAATACACACATTTCTAAAAAAAATAAAATAAATTACTACTAATTCTTCCATGCTTCACATTTCAACGGCATTAAGAAGATAAAGTAATAGAAGACTAACTTAACATTCTTGAAACATGACTTGACTATCTATTTACTAAGATCCAATGTAATAATTAACTTCCACGATCCCAGAGACTAAAATTAGAAACAGCATTCCCAATATCAGTATAAATAATCTCCATGCAGTATGCCATTGTTCTTTATTACGTCTATCTCATAAAATCTAAGGGGCTCAGTGTTTGTTAACTGTAACCAGCGCAGTTTATCCAGCCCAGAATGCCTCTAATAAGGGCTACCTTTGTCCAGAATCTCCTTGATCAATTACGTTTTTCTTCTGCAAAAGGGAAAAACAGGGTAACAATAACTTTCCATCGAGTTCTAAGGACGATGTTCGTTGGTCAACAATGAGCCCAATCCTAAAGGCATACAATGATTGGACAATAAAAGTACCGTCCATGGCAGCCATTGTGAACTCTACAGTCACAGTTTACTCTCTTCTTCTTGGTCTCGGGACGCGAAAAAACTTTTTTTTAGTAATTTTATAGAGATTGTGTTGCAGCGTAAAGGAAACTACAGACGATGGAAGTAGGTTCTTTTATTCGGTGCAGCTTAGAAAGTGCGGTTTGTGATGTGAAAATGTCAATATCAGATGAAAATGCTTTTCAATCTTTTCAGAAAAGTTTGATTGAAATAAATCTTTGTATTGAGATGAAAGAACGAGAATTATATAAGTTAATATAGCTCTGGTCGTTCTGTTTGATAGAAGACATTCCATTGAGAGAATGAGATATTGCTAATCTTAGACTTTTTTCCCAATAAAATGCATTAATATAATTTAAAAGGGTGGAGAAAACGCCTTCCTTTGAAAAACAATAATACCACACTACACACACACAATATATAGCCCGACTTTCTTTTTTGGTAATAATTGTACGAAAATTTCTTATATAAGTATGCAACAGTAACTTTCTTCTGTTCAATCCAAAAAAGTAAAAAGCGTAGAGGAAAAAAAATATAGGGATTTTTCTTTTTTGAACAACTGAAGAAGGAAAGCAATCAACAACGGAAGCAAAATATAAAAGTATTTTTCATAAATAAAGATGAGTATAAAATAACTAAATAATGTCAAGAAATTAAACTTTTTATCTTAATTAAACTTTAGTTAGAGCAAAAGTCCTGAATTTTTTATTGATTAGAGAATTTTATGCTAGTTCACAAGAAAGACAAATTCCCTCACTAAGTTCCTGTATCACTTTTTATTCAAACTCTTCCCCATAATGAAATCCTTAATTATAACCATAATAGTTCAGTTCTCTGAGTTACAAGAAAAATATACAATTAAAAACAAAAAGGTTTTTAATGTCATGTATCAAATGAAATAGTTTTTAATGATTTTATGAATTTTTGAAAATGAAATAGTGCTTAAGTTATCATTTCTGTGTGAAATTGCTCTATACACTTCATACTTCTAATGTTTGGTATTTTTTGAGTTGATGTTAATCCCAAGCTATATTTGGTTAAAATTAAATGAAGGCCCTTTTAAAATCTTAAGTATTATTCAAATGTAATTTTTTGTTTTAAGTTCACGGTTTGTAAAACTTCGAGCAGTACAAGCAACACGCAATTAGTTTTCGTTGCTTTTGCTTGCATTCAAATAATTTCTCTAATTTTAGCAGTCAAGATGAAGCACAAAATTTTTTGCATTCAGTACAAGGAGACACAAGCATGAAAGACTTAGTTGTTAGAGGAAGCGTTATCGAAACGCAAACACTTTGTGAAGGAGGGCAGTAATAATTTCTACGGAAGCAAAGTAGAAATGTTAAGTTGAGATAAATTCATTATGAGCAATATAGAGCCAAGTTTGGGTCACATAAGGGGACAGTTTCTTGTATAAGTATGCAACAGTAACTTCCTTCTGTTCAATCCAAAAAAGTAAAAGCGTAGAGGAAAAAAATTATAGGAATTTTTCTATTTTAAATTTCATTAGTTGTTATAGTTGCTACATTAGGAGTAGTTATAAATAACTTTGAGAGACGAGAAAAAATTAAAATAAACTATCGTGCAAAACATGGCAAACAGGAGTTTTTAACTCCATTAAAAATGTATTATTTAGTATTGTCGTCATAAGAGATGTATCAAATTAGAGTGCGATCTTTTAAATTCGGATATTTTAATTGATTGAAATGGGTTCAATCTTGACAGAACGCCGATATTAGCTATATGTTGTATTTTCGTGGCAATCTGTGTTGTATTTATGTTGCCATTTCATTTTAAACCCATTTTAGTACAAAGCATCTCTGATCATTTTTTCATTTAGTCATACATTATTTCTCAAAAGGGAACTTCAAACAGTTCATGCGAAAAAAACTAAAATGTAAGTTTTTTAGCAAAAAAAAAAGTATTTTTGTATCATATTTTGGTTACTAAAACTGAAAACTTAAAATATCAAACAAGCACAGCCAATTTTCAAAGTCCCGCCTTATTTTATTTAACTTAAAAATTTATTTCAAACTGTCAGCTTTAAACCAATCGGAACAGCTTAGGGAGGGAGCAGGAGGTAATGTCACATTTAATCCCCCCTGCTGGTATCAGGGGGGAAATGAAGTAAAATCCACCCACTTTGCGGGGTGGGATAAATTGATTGAAAAATATCGATTTTTTTATGGCGTTTGCTCCACGGCGTTTGCCAATAAGAACCCCTGGTATTCATTTATAGTTTTTGATCCCAGACAGCAGCTTTGAAGCACAAATGTACTCTAGTGCAATGCTAGAAAAAGAAAAAGGACAGCACTATGTTTGTGCAAATTCTATTATGCAGCGAGAAATACATCTTTTTTGAGAAAGCATATGTGTGTAAAACAGCATATTAACTGCAATATTCATATTTGTACGCAAAATATTGCAGTGCTTTGCTTTGCTTCTTCTTCAGCTACTTCTCTTAACTTTTTTTTGACTCTTTAAACTTTTTTTTCGGACTATAAATATTATTATTTTCTTTCAAGATTGCGTAAGTTAAAACCTTATTTTTAAGCGAGTCCCCACTGAAGTCTTCTCGTATTCCGCCTTTTTAAAAGGCGGAATACGAGAAGACTTAGACTACTAAGAAAAAGAGATTAACTACTAAGAAAATGAGATTATTACCATAGGAAAACATGACATTTATTTTTCAGTGTTCCTTTTAATTTGCAACTCTTATAATAAAGTCTACTTTTTTTTTTCAAAATCACAATAGTTGCTCTCGTTTATAGCGAAGTCAAAGGTTAATGAATCAAAAGCTGAATCAAAATTGTTATCGCTATGATTTTGTTATAAAATGGTTAAATAATGCACAATAAACAGTGAAGTATAACTGAAGCTATTTCGTTATTGAAATAAATTTGCTGTGTGCGATTTTGCTGTAAACGGGAACGACTGCATGTGTGTCAACTGTATGCGACCTGAAGAGTAATTATTTACAACAAAAAACTCATTGTGAAACTTTTAAATGCGATTTTGTGCTTTAAATAATATTTACTTGAACAGGTAGAAAAAGTGACACGTAAATAAATCAATCTGTTGCTTTAAATGTTTATTTACACATTATTGAAGCAATATTGGTTGATCATCTTCCTAACTCGTTTGTAAAATTCTTATTGTAATTTTTCATGCCAATAGTTTACTTTGATTTCAGTCTAATGATGAAAGCTTAAAGGTGTAATTTACAGTAACTTTTTATTTTTTAATTACTAATAGCTAACGAACTTTCAAAAAACTTTTTTCGCTGCAAAACCGATGCAAAGTACCGTATGTTGGGTAAGGGGTACAAACCGAGCATTTACTAAAACAGACGAAAGTTTAAAAAAAAAAAAAATCAAATTTTGTGTTTTAGACATTTGAGTCAATACCGGTTCTTTTAATTTGTTGTAGGGTTTACATTTCATGTAGCTGTGAATGTTTTTTTTTTAAATTTCACCCTTATATATTTGCTCCCAAAAGAAGCAAGAAGGATCTTGTTATAGGCAAATGGGGGCAATTAAAGTAATAAACTCACTTAAAATATATTGCATGTGGTTCAGCTTAGCCCTGGCTTAGGGGAGGTAACTTACTGCTTAATAACTTGAGGTTCCTTTTTGGGAGTGATAAGTTCCTTTAATTTATAAAATACTTGGAACGAGAATATATTTGTTTCTACTTCTTTTTTCAACGATAATAGCCAGTTCAGGTTTTTAGAGGAGAATGAATCCGTTCCTAGTTTAAACCATATTACTCTCGTCATAGCAAAATTGCACATATATTTAAATAATAATTATTTTTCATATTGGTTCTTTTGTCCCGTCGGAGGTGGGGGGGGGGAGAAAGAAAAGAAAAGCTCAAAAATTACAGAAGTTTGAAAAGGAAATGAAAAAATCATGCAGTTCAAAACTAGGTTTCTGGCATCCTAACACTGTGAGAAGAAATGCAATTATTCCTATGTCGATATAAGGTAAAAGAAAATATATGAAGTTCAAAGGAATTTCGAAATTTAAACCATAATAAAAGCGATATTAAAAGTGATTTAACATTATGTTATTTGATTCAGTATGACACAAAAGTACGCCCAAAATACATGATGCGAAAATTCTTTACCATTTGGCAAATTACTATGCATGAAATTTTCTGTGCACACTGAAATCGAGCTCGGGTGTCACCGTCCAGAAAAGTGTCACCCTGAGTGGAACTCTTCCCCTCCCGCACCCTCTAATGACACCATTTCCGTCATTGCTTTCTGTGTACGCAAGGACCTCACGAAAGAAAAAAAAAAGCATAAATACATTCTTCAAACAGCCACCAAGCTGACTGGAACTTCCTCCTGATTGATCATTACAATCTCCAGGACAACCAAACGCATGACCATAAGTTGCTTGCATGGCAACTTCGGGGGGAAAGTTGTTGACGCTTTCTGAGAGAGAGAGTAAAGAAAATTATGTTCTAGTGGACCCTTAATCCCTCAACGTTTGTTTCAAGCTCCAGTAATTAGAGCAAGCCTTTTCTCATCTCCGGCCAGCGGAGGGACAACATCTTTACGAAACTCTTAAGAGGGACTTAAGGGATTAGCGCCTAATCCCGTGACGAGTGTTGATGGACTCGAAGTGGGTGATTTGTCTGGATTCTTGTCCTGATTTCGACCATCTTACGTCGCATGTTGTAAAATATTAGCCTCAAGTTCAGCCTGTGTTCCTCTCGAGATTACGTCCGACGGAACACACTGAGGGATTCGTTTTCGTGAAGAATGGCTGCAACTTCTCAATGCATGATTTTTTTTCTTTCTTTCCAGAAAGGTAGAATTTAGATCGCTCAAACTTTCGGGAATTAATCGATATATTTATTTAGCATCTACAGAAACTATATAGCATATATATTTGAAACTGAGGAATTAACGCCTTTCCTTCTCAATTTTATGGCTGTTTATTTGATAATGTTTATTATTCATACGTTTCTTTTTGACATAATAAGCTCTTTATGATCCCAATCGGTATTTTACATAAAATCTTAAATCTTTTGAGGCATAGGGGTTTCGTTTGAAGTCACCCTAAATTTTTATTGCCAGTTCAGCCAACTGATGTAGTAGAGTCAACAGTAGTTGGCATAAAAAAAACAAAGAGCTAGTTAGCCTAAAACAAAGCCACTATGCATCCAAAGGTTAACTTAATCAACCAAAAATTGTGCCGATTCAAACATTGTCAAAAAAGTTAAGCTCGAATTTCAAGTTGTTTTAAAATTAATAATTGAAACTTGTTTCAGAATTTTAAATAATGATTCCCAAAACAGGGAAAAAAAGAGCATCTTTTGATGTTTCAAGCAATGTACCCCCAGCTTTGTTGGGAATTAGCAAGAGCTCCCTCGCGGACTGCAGTTTGGTCCAGTTTATAAAGAAACAGTAGTTTTAGAAAAGAACAGTCTAGAATAGTCAATAATCGAGCTGGAGGCAGATGTCCTCTCACTAATGTTGAAAGAGCCAACAAACTAGTGGCTAAAACACATTTGCACAACAGTAACAGTCCTCAAGCAAACTAATAAAGCAGTTTAACTCGTAAAATATAGGTAAAAGCTTAGGTAATAAGCAGTAAATATCAACTTATTGCGTGTGTTTTAAGTTTAACTTATTATTAATGCTTTTTGCAAAAAAAAAAAAGAACATTTCTTCTTTTCCTAGACATGTACTGTTAATATGCATTTAAATAGTATTTTCAAAATAACTCGGCGAACTTAATTTTTCATTTAGTAGAAGAATAATATCTGAACTAAAACGTAATGAAAAATGAGTGTCACTTTCATGCCTCACCTTTAACGCCAAAATCATATTCATCACTTCTTTTTAATCAATAGACGCTTCATCTTTTCAGAAGACCTAATTCTTCAGCCTTCTTCTTGTTAAACTTGAGTTTTTGCTTGAATGCGTATAACTTCTACATGAAAAAGTCTTCAACGTCAGGGAAAGAAAACGCCTTGAAGGGGTGAGAGGACAAGCGAAAAAAGGAGAAAAAAAAAGAACCCCTTCCAATCACGCAGTGTATAATGGAATGGTGTTAGAAGTTGGATGCTACGATTTGATATGTAAGTCTTTTCTTAAGATACAGTAGTTTTCGCGACATTGACAAGGAAGATATTGCAATAAAAAGAAGTTATATTTTTGCTTCACTGCCTACTGTGATAACTGGAGCTGGAAAAATCTGCGAGGATGACAGCAGATGGTAAAACTCGAGAATGTCTCCAGTCAATTTCAAGAAAATGGTCTTGAAATGAAGAAAATGGTTCAGTTACTTTGGCCTTTTTTTCATTCTCGGGAAAAAAGGAGAAGTAATCAGTTTTGGAACGTGTCGTTGGAAATGAAAATATATGTGTAATAGGAAAGGGGAAGAATAAGTTGAAATTTTCGATGCCTTACATATCATGAATCGTAGGCTGAGTGCTGAAACTTGGTCACTACAAATTTAGTAAAATAGAATACTTAACTTTGTAGAACATTTTTGTTCGAAAGAAGACATAGTTGCTTCAAATAAAATGAAATTTCGAAATGGTAGTTTAATAACAGGACAATTATACGGCAACAGACTTACCAGTTTTTCACAAAACAGCTTACAGAGACTAGAAATATGTTAAATCCTTGTTTTATTACACGAATTTTCAGAAGATCATTGTTTTTACTTCGTGGTAGTGCAATTAAATTTTGAAGATTTCTAGAAAAAATAGTTAAATATTATTATTTTCTCTATACGGATGTATCTCGTAAAATACGTTGGTTACAGAACTAAAAAAAGTTCCATCATTTAAATTCCGTTTAAATTTTTTTCTTATATTTTATAGAAGTAGAGTACATATCATTCACAAAATGTATGCAACAAAACAAGGATTTACCATATTTACAGTCTTTTCAGGCTGTTTTGTACAGCTGTTGATGCTTTTGATTAAAATGGAATTGCCAAATGCTTCTAATAAAATGAATATTTGAAATGGTAGAACAATATTATTTAAAAGATGCTTGTAGCTGCAAAACTATGTTTCTCCAAATACATATTTTTTGCAGATGCATTTTCTTTGTTAGTTTTGTCAACTTAGGTAGGTCAACAACTTAAATACATGGACACATGGTAAAGAAAAATAAAAACATCGTAAAAGAGTAACAAATTTTTTGCAGGAAACTGCATACACGCATTTTGGTGTTTCAAAGAACTTCTTTTTGATTGCAAAAAGTGAACTAAAGAAATTCGGTAAAAGCAACGAAGAGGAACAGTAGACAGCTTAAACAAAAAAGTGGCAAAATTAACAAAAGCAAGACATAATGAATATCATTATTGAAGTTTATTACATGAGTTTCTTCAAGAAAAAGCTGTTAAACTAAATTTCCTAAAAAATCCCGCAGTAATAAATTTTGTTATCCATCCAAAACCACCAATATAAGAATAAATATCGTGTCAGAAAATTTTGTAACGAATCAGATGTTACACTTCGCGTGAAAGGCAAAATTAGCATACTACAGTGTGTGTGTGTGGGGGGGGGGGGGTAGACATTAGTTGGGAAAACAATAAAACAACAATACGGAAGATTACAAAATGAAAATATGAAATCAGCATGTAAAGTGAGAAAATAAATTAATAATGGCAGAAAAATGACATTTAAATCCCTAAACCCCTAAGAGTTTAAAGAAAAATTAAGAACAAACTTATAAAAATGGATGAAAAACTGCAAACAAATACGAAATGGATTTCAGAACGTCAACTAGATTAGAGCGATTCTTCAGTATGTGAAACATTCCTAAAAATCAAGATCTGAAAAATTTGACTCTGTTTTCATTTGGAATTATTATCGATCAACAGATTTGAAATTTTCAGTTAGTTCAAATAACATCGTGGAAAACATGCATCAATGTATTGATGGTATCAAATATGAGATTAAATATGATATTGTACTTTTAAAAGATTTCATAAGCACTTAAAAGCTTTTAAAATGTGAACAAAACGATTTAGGTAAAAAGAAAAAAAAACATTTTTTAACTTTAATCAAATGTTCAGAGGGAATTGTTATACGTAATATTATTATGTTATTGGATTGTCAAACCCATGATGATGAGCTGATGTGGTTATGATCAGAAGTAAGATGCTACACTGATTAGCACAGATTTCATGAAAAACAGAATGAAGTGTTTAATTATAAGACTAGTTGGGACAGAAATAGAACTAAGCTAGGAATAGTTGGGTCATCCCATTCTGCAAACACGTAAACAGCTTATATTAAATATTAACTCTTTTCAATTTTCTTTCTCCATTGCAATAAAAGCCTTTACTTGGACGACATTTATTTCTAAAAGCAGATGCTTCTTCTTTGAATTATTGAGCTCAAGACATGAAAAAGATCTTTTTCAATTTCGCTGTCCTCAAGAAATCCCATTACAAGAGTTTTACCGGACAAACCATTTCGGGCTCTTTTCTCTGCTTTATTTACTTATTTATTTATTTATTTTTGTGACGTCATGACTCTCCTCCTAAGGGGAATATGTTGAAGTCAAATCCCGAGGGCCTTAAAAACGACACACGCTTCTCAAAGTGGGGGAGGGCAGGGGTGGGGGGAGAGCTTTGAACTTTTTTTTCTTTTCATCACTCAGATTGGGGGGAAAAGAAATCAATAATTCGAGTCTACTCGCCGTTCGTTTTATTCCAATAGAATTGGGGGAGGCATGGAAGCTTTTTTTTTATTCGTTGCAGCAATTCCACGCCTACCTTCCTGGATCAGGTCGAGTTAAAAAAAAGTTAGGTAGCGGTAGCAGACCTGATGTTTATTTTTAAAAAAGGTTCATCGCTGGTTTGTTTTTTACTGTTAAATGTTAGGATTAAATTATTAGTTGAAAGTTTAGATAATATCAAAAGTATTGTAGATATATCTACGATATCTGTACTCTATTGAGGCAGACTTAGGAGTTTTTCTTTACATAAATGAACTGCTTTTCCAACCACTTATAAGAATAATAATAAGGGTTTTATCTAAAATTCATTTGTACTTCAACTTTTAGAATATAACAATTTTTAACATAAAAAATGTTTTTATTGATTAAATATTTTTCGTCTGAATTAAATTAAGAAATTACTCGAGGATAGCTTTTACATGAAGTTAATTTCCTTCATCAATGTATCCTTTCTTCAAATTTTATGCAGCCAAAATTATCTGAAAGATATTTGTTATGAAAGTAAAGTTTAAGTATTATCGTCTAAAAGGGCTCAAGAACAAAACTTAGGAGGAATAAAAACAAAATATAAAAGACATGAGAAGACGAAACGTGGGGTTGGGGGGACGTAATTATTCTGTATTTATATTATGTTTTAAATGATGTTTATTCGAGACGGATGCACTGCTTTGTTTCAGATTTACGATAACTAATACTAAGCAAAAAGAAAAAAAACGATAAAACAAAATAAGGAGCAAACCTACGTATTTTTTGTTCATAATAAAATGGGTGTATCATTGAAAAAATATTTAAGTTGCATATTCGCAGTTGTAAGCAACGCACTGATTTGACATTTTGTTTCTTGAGCACATCTAGAAAATTAGTATATCACATAATGTAGTAATTTACTACAATAAGGGTACCAAAATTCTTTGGCTCTAAAATGGCAGAATTAAAGAATATTTTAAAGATTTATAATAAAAAGGACTTACATAAGACTACCTCGATGAATTGATGTTGAATTGGTCAAGGTAACTGGTTTCGTTTCGGGTCTCGTTTCGTTCGTATTTGTAATAAACACTTAATGTAGACGTTTTAGTATGACGAGGACAAGAAATGAAGAAGGTTGAGAAGAATCGCTATTTGGCTGTTTCTTGTATTGATAAATGAATTTCTTTGAAACTACGAAATTTCAAAGAAAGAGTTTTCAATGCAAATATTGGCAAAACAGCAAAGCAATAAACAAGTCTCTCAACAGGTACAAAAATAAGTACTTCAATCCATAAAAATTCTTTTGAATAAATTAGAATATAAATGCAAAAATAAATGATGAGTTTTACTTTGGAAATTTTTTTCCTCAAATAAGAAAAATAGACATCTAGCAGAATCTGAGAGAAAAAGTGTACTGATGTTATTATAAAAATGTTATGCTTTTAGAACATTTTTTAAAAGCATTATTTATACCGGAAGCATTGTTAAATTTAGTAAACAAAAAGAAAAGCAAATGTAATGTACAAATTAGACAGAGAGAAAAAAGTGGACTTTTTAAAGATTCTAATGAAATAAATGCGAGCAAAGTTCGGGTCTTAGGTAGACTTTCATTGGTTTTCTTAAAAATTATGCTGCATATCATCGGCACCTGCCATTGGTATTACTTCCATCTTTTGCGACAAATCAGATGAGAGTTTCTCCAGTAATTCGCAGAGGAAAGATACCAAAGCAAATATAGATATAGTAAACCGGCAGAGCAGTTTTTTACTGCTATAACTTATTTCATTAGAGCCACTTATAGTAGAACCACCAGCGTCACCACTAGAGTAACCACTAAGAGTCTCTTACAAAAGCAGAAAAACACTTGGTATGTCGGTTTATTATACCTATGTCAGTTTACCCCCAGTCAGTTTCCTCTACTAGTTGTCGCCAAATTTGACATTTCGGCTATTGCGTCCTTTTTCTTCTAGGAACTATCTTCGCATTTTAAAGAAAATTTAAATTGCAGTTTTGAATTTTTATGCGCTCTTGAATTTGTTTTGGCAAAGAAAAAAAAGAAAAAGGAAAAAGAATTTTTTTTTTTTTTTAAATTGCTTTTAATTATATCAGCAGTAACAACTTCTTGCGAAAGAAAAGAAATACTAAGCTTTATTTCAAGCAAAACTAATCACTTTGTTCTATTTGTGGAAATAAAAGTACTTTTAAGTACCTAAAACTATCAATAAAAACAATTTTCTTGGGGTACGTTGAGCCTTACTAGAAATGTTAAAGTGTCAAGTCTGCAAACAAGTCTGCTTGAGAAAATCTAAACTATTACAGGTTTTGTCCGAAATAGAAATATTTGTAAATTGCTGCTTCTTGTAAATAAAAATTTAGGGCAATATTTCGGATCTTTCATTGACAGATAGTTCCGCTATTGAGTTGATTGAATGTTATGTGTACTGACAAACCTCAACTTCAGATACGAAACAAAAAAAAAAAAAAAGATTGAAGGAAACTCGATTTTCCGCTCCTCTATGTTTGCAAGGAAATTGAAAGGATGAAACTACCTGAATTAAGAGTTTCCTCAAATACGGGTGAGTTTTCCAAGTAAAGAAAACCGTAGTACATTGATTCTTTGACTTGAAATTATTTGGTGGACGATTCTGAAAATGAGGGTTGTTATTTTAAGGAAATTATCTAAAAGAGTGATAATTTCTTAAGATTAAAGTAATACAAGTGAAGCGTGTTGTCTGTGAACTTTTTTTGAAATTTTCCATGCATTTTTTGCGATTTTTGAATTTGAGTATTTCCGAATAACTTTTTTTTCCATCTTCTAGGAGACCGAGATACACGTTTTTAAGGTCATTTCGTTCGCGTACTTATCAAGTAGACTATGGTAAGTAAGTATATGTGGGGGTACAGTAGATAGTGGGGCAACGTGAAATGGTAATGTATTTCAGTTTCCAAAGTCATCTATATAGTAACACTTTAACTACTGATTCTAGCCAAAAATTAAATTGCTCTAAGCTTCAAGAATATTAATATAAGTCATTTTGAAAATCTGATACATTTATTGTAGTATTTTATTGTTTATCAAAACCTTTTTGTAATTATAAAATGTTAAAGTTTTTGTAATTAACATTTTAAGTACTGAGTTCTATTAGTGATAGTGTAGTATTTATTTAGGTAATATTAGGCATGTTTTTATTTTAAATATTCAATAGATTTTGTCGCGTGTACGCGAGGGAAGAAAATGGGGTAGTAGGAAACAGCTCGTACTGTTTTCTTTTTTTGCTCAGTCATTAAATCACTTACTTATTCATTCATTTATTCCTTTATTTTCTTATTCATTTTCTTATTCTACAAACTTGTTTAATTTTCTCATATGTTAATTAATTTATCTGTTTTTTTGTTTATTGTTTCATTGTGTGCTCATTCATTCATTTGTTTGTTTATTTAATCATCCATTTCATAAACAATATTTTTAATAACCAAATAAAATATATTTCATTAGAAAAAAACTTTTCCACTGTCTAAAATTAGTTAGAATGATACAGAAAAGGAGAGAAATGCTCCACATGTAATTAACTTCTTTCTCAATCATTTCTAATTGAATTGTGAAGAAGAAAGTTATTTTGGTAAGGTTATGGAAATATTATTTACAATAAGCAGAACTTTTTATAAAATACCAACAGTACTTTACATGCTTACTTCGGATCCCAGCATTGCGACATTTTAATCTGCTTTATGTTGCTATTTATAGTTTTCGCAAAAAAAAATTTCATGAAAAACTGTACGAATGTTTTTTCAAGGTACCAATTTACTTCCAAAAATGAAAAATAATAGTTAAATTCCAAATTTTCTTTAAAAAATATTTTTTTTCTCAATGTGTTTTGAAAGTAATAAATATAAATTATCTGTTTCATTAAAGTGCTTTTTGCCCTAAAACCTGTTTTGTAGTTAATTTTTTCAATTAGGGAAAACAATGATCTTTTTCATTAATATGCTTTTTTCGCGAAAGTCAGCTCTGTAGTTAATACTTTAAAATTAAAAAATATGAGTTCTTCGTTTTATTAAAATATCCTTTGCTCTAAAGCTTGTTCTGTAGCTATTTGCTTACAAGGAAAAAAAATTAAAAATTCTCCATTTCGTTAAAATGCTCTCTCCTCCAAAGCCTGCTCCGGAAATTGAACGGAAAAACGGGGGAGCGTAAAATCCAGAGATTACTAAAGGCAGTGGGCGGGCAAACAAAAAGATTTATCTCCAGAGTGACTCTAGTTGGTTGGCTAAACGAAGCAAGGAAAAAATACCAAAAAAGGAAAAAGGAGAAATGGAGCTTACAATTCCAGTTTGATCCCTGGAAATTCAGAACCAATCAATATCTAGCACACAGTTTATATTGCCCCCCCCCCTTTAAGACCCCCTTTTTCTTTTAGACGTAAACTCTCCGAAACTCTAAGCCATTGTCTTGGGAAAGATTTTGTAGCTTTTTTTCACTTCCCTCCATCTTTTTTTTTATACTTTAACTCTTTTTATTTCATTTATTTATTTATTCTCAGCCTTCCGCTCCCCCTGAGCGCTTGCCTTCAACTTTTTTCCAAGCCCTTGTTTATATTCTTTTATTTTTATTTTTTTCAATCGTTCGTTTTTTTTTATACCCCAGAGCAAACGAAGCAAAGATAACGACCAACAGCGAGTTTCGAAAATCGATGGTTACTGTAAAAACTTTTTGCAGAAAGAGCACTTCGTATAAGGAGAGGAGATTAGAACAGGGAGAGGGGGGTGTACTGGAAAAAGGGGGGCATGTCTTAGATAGATAGAACGAAAGAATGAATGAAAGAAGCCTTGCAGAAGAGTGATAGAGTGTAGGACAAAATTCTTTCCACGTTCGTTCCAATCTACGACGTGTCAAGTAGAGCACGAAATGGCCTCTATGTTTTCTCTTCTCAAATTCTCGCCGATAAAAGTCCCCCTCCCCCCACTCTGAGAAAAAAAAACAAGTAGGGGGGGGGGGGCTAATGCTTTAAGACATAATGTGCCTGGGGGAAGAGGGTGTTTTCTAAGTTAAAGGGGATTAAGAGTGGCTGTGAAAAATATAGGGTGCTTATGAAAGAAATGGAGTCTCTGGACCTGAATTTAGAAAAGGAAGCTATAATCATATATTTGATATGTAGTTTATAGTAAGACAGCATTTCATCGTAGCAGTAAAAAAGTTTTAGATGAAGTTGTGAGAAAAAGGACGTAAACAGAAGATAAACTTTTCAGAAAAAGGGAAATTTATCCTTAAAATAATTTCAGTCGCTCATTTACTGAATAAAATTTGATGTGTAGCACTATTCCACAAACTTTTAGTTTTTGTGGAACGAGCTTATGCAAACCCTTAGCGACCACAATTTTAGTGATAAATAATATATATTTTAATAAATTCCACGCTGAAAACTTTGAGTTTTATTTTTAGAGACAATGTGGAAGAATGTTTTGAACTTAAATATTTAACAGCAAACTTTCAAACTTCAAAAATATATACTGTTTCGAAAAAACATCAACAACTAGTAGTAATGTACAAAAATATTTAAAGAAAATTGAATCATAGGCTATATCATTAATGCATAAACTGTCTTAAGTATTTAAAAAGCCCTCTTACACCTAAAGTGAAAAAAATACCCATATATAAATAAATAAATAGCTGCTTTTCTTACAAATAGCTTGAAAGAGGTTTGCTCCGTAGGTATTGCCTGCAAATGGACTTTTTTCAATTGTTTCTGCATATATTAATTAACTCATCGTAATTTGATTATTTTCCTATTGCATAATTTTTCGTTATCCTTCTATAAAATTTCACGCAGCCTTATCTCCCATCTTATCGTTTTCAAAGCACTTTACTGTGGAATAACAGAATGATAAAATTTCGTGTAACTTTAACTGCTACCTTTTAGTTTTCAAAACACTCTCAAAATTCTTTTAATCTGAAAAAATAAAGCGTTGAAAACCTAAGTCATAAAATTTAATTTTGATGCATTAAAAATAAATCTTTGCAAGTTGGAAGAAAAATTATTTTAATTATTTTATGAAGTTAATTTTATCATGGTGATAATAACCCATAACAGCGATATATGGCTTTAATTTTTAGTATGTTAAGAGTTAAATTATGAATTTTTCAATATTGTCATTTTGTTTATTATTTGTCTTTTGTTGGAAATAAAGAAATATATCCTCTTTGTGTTTTAAAATTCCCAATATGCTATTGAAAAATAAAAGTTTAGTAGTCTGAGTTAAAAAGCGCAAACTTTTAAGAATAACAACGACAGTGTTATAGTTTAATATAAATTCTTACATTAAAGAAAATCAAAATTTTAAAAAGAAATCATATCTCTACTAATAATAAAGCTGAAGGTGGTTCTGTCTGTCCTTCTTTCTTTCTGTCTGTCTGTCTGTTACGCGCGTAGCGCCAAAACCGTTCGGTCGATTTTCATGCCACTTGGCACAAAATTAGTTTGTAGCATGTAGTTTTGCACCTCGAAGCGATTTTTCGAACATTCCATTTCGTTCTTTTTCTATTCGAATTCTTAGAGGAAATTCGATAAAATAGGCAAGAAATATTCCATACACATTTTCAAGTCTTATGTCATTCGAAAGCTTGAAATTTTCTGCACAAAATGACGTTTTTTCGAAGTTTCTACGATCATCAGGAGAGCTGTAACAATTGTTTTTAGAATCCCGAAATTCAAGGCTTACCTTCAGTAAAGCAAGCCAAACGATTCTAAAATGGCTTTGCTCGCGAATAAAATTTGTTTGAAAATAGAGATGAAATGAATTATTTTATCAACGGAAATCAACTTTTCATGTTGTTACCATGGTTACGTTTTTATTTCGTTCTTTTTCCCTTAATAGTTTTAAAAATGTATTTGTTTTTGTAACAATCCAAACTCCAAGCCTTATTAAAATTAGTCAAATGAAATATTAAAAACCGTGATAAGATGGCACCTGTCAATCAAATGAGAAATCGAGTCCTTTCCTTAAAATACAGGATACCATTCTAAATTTATCGTCTGCAAAACATATTTTACTTCATTATTAATTTATTTCAATATAAATTGCAGCAAATGGCTTGAGTGAACGAATTTAGCTTTTAATTTATCGTCTGCTGGTTGATCTTTGTCGATGTTTATTGTTTTTATTATCATTGTGAAGAATAATGCACGAAATTTCTATGACTAATACTTAAAATTTTTAGGATCAGTTGAGTTTAAAAGAAAAAATTGCTCCAAATATACTTTTGCAATGTGATTATTTATTGTTGGACTGTAATTTGCAGCAATAATTGCATTTAATAAATAATGAAAGACAATATTAAAAATTTTTTTTTGGCGACTTTTTTACAATTTGGCATTCAATTCTATTTCAGTATATTTACTTCTATCTTATTGCGATATTGCAACGTTCTTTCTAAAGTATGTCATTTCGGAAAATGTATTATTTTGTTTTTGAAGTTAGGAAAGAAAACTTTCTTCTTCTTTTAAACTTTGGTAAGATTTCTGTTGGTTTCTGTGAGCAACAAAATTTTTCTTATTTTTTCTTTTGGCTTATTTTTGTGCACCTATCTTTGGGGTTGCATTCGAATGTCCCAAGGGGGTGATTTACCCCTTTTATGGGAAAAATCTACTGAATGATGTTAAAATCGGCGATATTTAGGAGATTAATCATTGTAAAACATTTTTTTGCATTGTTTCGTGGCAAACTAGGGATGCAAATGTTTGAATTGTTATCTTACTCACTTCAAGCACTATTTTAGCACTTAAGGCATCTACTAAGAAATTTACACGTAAAAGGAAGTAGTGTAGGGTCCATACCAAATTTTTATATCATACTTTGAAGGAATTATAGTTGAATTATAACTAAAATAGAGTATTTTTTTCTGCTATATCATTTTTTTACAAATGAACTTTTAATTTTATACCACGGGCAAAGCCGTGCGGGTACCGCTAGTGTTTTAAATAAAGAGGAGAAATATGTTGAGTAGTGGGATGGCGGGGGAGAAACGATGCATCTCTTTCTGACTGTTATTTAAGTAATCTCATAAATGTTAACTTGCATACTTGAGTATTTTCGCAATTTATATATATATCTAAAACATTTACTCATTACAATATTAAAGTCTGAGAAATAAAAAAAAATCTTTTTAGTTATTATAAAGCAAATTCTATTTTCAGAAACTTTTATCGTTGCAATTTTATTAAAAGTTTTTGAAAACATAAAATCGGTATTATTTTTACTGCTGTTTAACCCTTTTAGCCAACTTGACAGGGGAAGATCACGTGCTTTTATCAAATAAAAATACAAGGTCTGTATTTTAAGTAATGAGAATATTTTTGCCCTGAAGCAGCTGTGCGCCAGAGGGCGTTCCGACCGGTTGTAGTCGGTAGTGTGGCCTTCGACCTTCATAACGCTTCACTCGGCAGTCGTTTGCTGGCTTTAGTTGAGGCGGGATCACGCGAGGCGTAGACGTCTTCAAAAAAGTATGTGCAAGCTCAAAATGCAACAAAGCATTGAACAGCGTTACGCAATGAAATTTTGCGTGGAATAATTCAGCAAGCTTACGGCAGGGAAAGCTTATTGCAAACTTAAGTTTTAGATGGCACAAAATGTTTTAAAAGGCGGTGGGAGCGTGGAGGACGAACCCCGTGCAGGTCACACTTCAACATCAAGAACCGCAGAAAACGAGCAACGTGTGCGAAATTTGCTGAACACAGACCTGCGTTTAAGTGTTCGCGTGATCGCAGAATAGCTAGGAATGAATAAAATAGTTATTCACAAAATCATCAGTAAGGATCTTGGGATGAGGAAGATTTGCGACAAACTCGTGATGAAAGTTTTAACGGATGTTCAAAAGCAAAACCACGAGGCCGTTTCAAAAGATCTTCCACAGTCTCCCTACAGCCCCTACCTTGACCCCTCCCCCCAGCAGACCTTCTCCTCTTCCCTAAAGTGAAAACCACCCCCAAAAGGCGCCGCCACGGGACCCTAGATGATGGCAAAATGGCTTGCACGCATGCTCTGAAGGATGCTTCAGTTGGTGACTTCCAGGGGGCGCACGAAGCGTGGAAATGTCGCCTGTAGAAGTGTAAAGATGCTTAAGGAGCATACTTTGAAGACTACTAAAGATTTGTAGCGATATCTCTAATAAATTATTTTTTGTGGACTTATTCTCATTACTTAAAATACACACCATGTAGTACTTCACGAACTCATTTTCAAACGGAGCATTGTCAGATTTTTGATCTTTCCTTTCATTGGCAAATTTTTGCTTATAAAATTTCCTTCAATTTGTCTAGACTGAATGGTGAAAGAAACGCTATTTGTAGTACTAAAAGTATGTCAGTACGTGGTTATATCTTTCGTTTTTTTATATTCCTGCAGATAAAATTTCGAAAAATCTAGTAATTCTTACTAATATAGTTTACCTAAAAAAATTTTAAAAATATCAAATCGAAGCATTTATCAAAGACTAAGTTGCACTTTACATAGTCACTTAGAATCATAGCATAGCCAGATGTTTCACTGCTTTGTGTTTCTGGGGGTATTTTTGCTCTAGAAACTTCCCATGAGAAAAAAAATGAAACAAGATGGTCCCCGTCAAATTATTTTATCCGCCATGAAAAAATTAGTTAAAATGATACAGAAAAGGAAAGACATGCTCTACATGGAATTAACTTCTTTCTCAATCATTTCGAATTGAATTGAATGAAGAAGAAAGTTATTTTGGTAAAGTTACGGAAAAATTATTTAAAATAAGTAAAAATTTTCATAAAATACCTAATAGTACTTTACATGCTTATTTTGAATCACAGCATTGCGACATTTTACTCTGGTTTATGTTAATGTGGATAGTTATTGCGAAAAAAAATTCATGAAAAACTAAAGCAAGTCCAATGACTTTTATGAGACTCGCCAAAAAAGAATGTAGAAAAATCGGAGAACAGAAAAAAGAAAAAAAAAAAAAATGGCACCCCGCAAAATTACTTTTCGTTCCTTTAAATTAACAGACACATACATAATACATATATGTAAATAAATATACATCTTCTCCTTTTTAAACACTAAAACTCTTTGTCAATTACTCTAGATTGAAAGAATGAAACTCCATACAGTATTTTTGACAAGCTCACTGTCAGATTTTTCATTATCTTGTGTTTTTACTGTGAAAGTTAAATAAAAAAAGAGTAACATTACAGATATAGTTTTCACAAAAAATGAATATAAGTTTTTATAAAAAAAACTTAACAGCACTTCTTATCTTCACTTCGAATCAGGGCATTGCCAGATTTTTCACTATTTTATGTTCCTGCGGATAATTTTTGCTCATAAAATTTCTCATGAAAAGAGAAAGCAAGTCAAATGGCCTCCGTAAAATTACCTTTATGCCATCCGCCATAAAAGAATGAAGAAAAATCGGAGCACAGAAAAAGGGAGAAACGCTCCCCATGGAATGAATTTCTAGTCCTTTTAGAAGCAGAAAGCAGGGTTTTCAAAATTGGAACAATTTGCGAGGACGCTAAATGCTCGTTACGAAGAAACTCAGCTTTGACAATAAAACTACTCCATTCTTTGCGTTTCGCTGTTCCCCAGAGATATCCGAAGCTACCCGCTTATATTATTTTTTTTATCTTCTTCTTTGCGCTCGCTCTGCCGTCTTTATACATCAGTAACGCTGTTATGAGCTCCAACAGTTTGTCACACTGATATTGTATATATATGTCAGGGGATGAGCAGAACGACTTTTGGGCCTTTTTATCAGAGTTCTGGAAGGAAAATGCCTTTTTATTTGCAAACTTTTAGGAAAATGCATTGCATAATTTTTTTGGAATATTTTGCTTTCTTTTTTTTTTAATGAAATACGTTGCAATTGACCAAATTAATACAGCCTGCGCTCTTAACAGATGAACGATGAAATTAGCAAATTGAGCTCTGAGGAGATGTATGATCTAACGTGTCGGCTACTCCCTGAGATGTATGATTGAATTAAATTGTGTGACTTGCGTAATGAAGATATGTATGAGTCGGCCACCTTGTCTAGTGGTCAGAGACGTCTGATCGTGATGTGGTGGCCCCGGGTTAGAATCCCGGCTTGGGCATAGATGTACGTTCTCTCTCTCCTGTAAATGTCCTTTCCGTGTGGGAAAGGATTGTTATGAATGGATGCACACCGTATAAACGGGTTCTTTTAGCATGTGTGTTGAGCTAAAACGGTCTTCTACCTTAATGGTGCTCGAAAAACGGAAGCCGTACCTATCCTGCCTCAAATCGAGTCAATTTCACTTACTCGGGCTCGCATACCCGAGTGCTATTTGAAACAACAACAATACTTATGATCGAATCTTTGTAACTCGCGAAATGAGGAGGTGTATGATTGAATATATACAAATTGTGTACTGAATAAATGTATGATCGTATCTATGGACTTTACACACTGTAGATATGAGTGAATTCATTCGACTTGAGCACTAAATAAATGTATAGTTGAATTTGTGTGACTTACACACTGAAGAAATGTATGATTGAATTCTTACGTTTTGTGTACTAAATAAATGTATGATCGAATTAATGTGACTTACACAAGAGATGTATGATTGAATTTATGTAACCTACTAATTGCGGGATTATATGGTTGAAACTATGCAAGCTGCTTATAGAAGAGATCTATGATCGAATGATGGAAAAAATTTAAACCCTCGAGTAGCGTATGGTAGAGATTAAGTAGCCTGTGAAATGGTATAACCTGTAAATTTAGATGTATGATACAATATAGCCTGCCCACTGTGAGATTCATACAACCTGTGCATCGTGAGAATGTATGATTGAGTTTATGTCAGCTGCTCGCTTAGATGTATGAGCAAACGTGCGCTCTGAGGAGATGTATGATCGAAATCATGTAACCCCAGCAGTAGGTAAATATATGAACAAATTCATATTTACTGCTCAATAGGAAGATATATCTTCAAATGTAAATAACCTATTCACTCGGTGACGTATGATAGAAAGAAAGTAACCTGAGCACTTATGCAACCTGTAAACTGGGGAAAAATGGTAAAATTTATGTAGCCTGTCAAATTTGGCAAATTACGATCAATTTAATGGCAGGTGCTGTCTTAGAGATGTATTCCAGAATATATTTAATTATGCATTAACTTTTCAATTTATGTAACCTGCACACTGAAAAGAAGTTTGACTACATTTACGTAATCATGCTCAACAAAAAGATAACGGTTGCATTTATGTTACATGCACATTAAAGCAGTATGTGGTCGATATTATATCACTTCTCATTAAGAAAACGCGATAAAATTTATATAATTTGCGGGCAATGAGAGCACGTGTGATTGAATTTATATAACCGGTGAATTTAAAGTAAAATGTATCATAGAATTCACAATTCTACGCATTTTACTACTCCAAAATATCTGGCTAACCTCAAGTACATCTCCAAAATGTGATTCCTTAAAGCTTAAGATTCATTATTACTTTTTGAATTCTTTCAAGCTCTCACATTTTATTTTTAATGTACTTTTTAAATACATAACTAAATTTGTGAAACTGAAAAATAAAAATCAGAAACGTATGAAAGAATCTTGACAAATTAAATAACGAAGTTACGTAAAACAAGTTTGTTCTTTAAAATAAAAACAATCGAAATCAACTGACGCTTCTTAGATAATATCTGTACCTCAGAACCAGACTAACGTAAGTCCATTTTCGTCATTTTTCGGTAGAGGGGAAAAACGATTGTCGAATACATCGTTTTTCCCCTCTACTGAAAAATGACGAAAATGGACTTACGTTAGTCTGGTTCTGAGGTACAGATATGTGCCCTTTTAAAATTAATAAAGCATAAAGATTGCCATTGTTTCATTCTAAGTAAACTTAATCAATTCGAAAAGCAAAAAACTTTCACTATTTTGCATTTTTAAATACAAGATTTTTTTTAATCGATAGTTTCTAGTTTTTGATGACTCGTTTGATATTTTAAAACAACTGTTACTGAATTTCTCGAACAGGACCATCAAAGAAGAAACCATATTATTTTGTGCGCAGTGAAAAAAAAAATTAAAAACATGATAAGTGCACACCGTGTAAATCAATTCTCGTGCTAACGTTCGTACTAAATGGATTCTCGTAATAAAAATTTTCGTACCAAATGGATTCCATAGCATTTACTGTATAACATGAATATCGCTTGTATAATTTCCCAATTTTACGTAAGTTAATATTTCAGCTATTATTAGAAATAAACATTGAATATCTCTGAAGATAAAAGTGTCTGTACACTTAGAACTAACTTTTAAAATGATTTACTCTCTACACTAAAAAATTTCTGAACTTAAATCAAGGAAGAAAAAAAAAAAAAGAAAAGAAAACGAAAATCTAGATTTAAACGCGAAGAGAACAGAGATTTATGCGAGCATTAAGAGACAGCGCGCAGCGCCACCTTCCTTGCTAGACCGTTATTTAGGAGTGAAAAAGCAACGAATCGATAATTTAGAATGAGTGGGGGTGGTTGCGGAGGAAGGGGGAAAGACTTTCATTATTTGGGTAGAGAAGGGCGGGGTTTTGGAGCTCCACCTTTTAACTGTGAATTGTCGCTATGGCAACCACGGATGGAGGAAGCCCAAGAGGAGCGTTTTTCAATCGTCTGTTGGAAAATGTCGAAGTAAATTTCACTTCGAAAAAATGCTTTTATGCACAGGAAATTATACACAGAGACGATTCTAGGTTTAAGTATCTGAGCTGCTAGATTTATCTGACGAATAAATTTGTCTTTAACGTGAATATTACGTTTTAACGTTATTATTCAAAACCAAATTACAGATGCTTAGCAATAACATTTTTTTCGTATTAATTGAAAAAAGCCATATTTTGCTTTAAAGCACATTAAAATTAAAACTACGTCAAAAAAAACTCATTTATTTTTTAAACTGAAATGGATGATGATCAAATTACGTGTTTTCAAAGTTTTCAAAACCAATAAATGTGCACTCAATTTCGTTGCATTTTTCTACTTATCACAAATTTGTTAAATGAACAAACCAAGTGAATTATTAAAATTTGCTTGAAAAGCAAAATTTCAAAAACATTTTGCCATATATTACTCCATTTTTCCTTTCATAACTTAAAAAGACTGTCAACGTTACCAAAAAGTCGCTTAGTTGTATTTTATAAGAAGCGAATTTTTGCCATGTTTTAACCTTTTATCTGAGGTTTTTTTTCCTGTACCGTGGCATAATGCTGTAAAAACCCCTTTACAGCGAATAGCAATACATCAAACCAACTGTTTCAACGAAATGTTCAGTCCCGTTTTAAATTCCATTACATTGCTTTAATTCCATAATGAAGAATTCTCACAATAACGAACATAATTCTTGGTCCCTCGAAGTTCGTTGTAACGAAATTTCACTAAAATAACATTGCTTAACGAATTTCTATAAATATTTTTACATTTATGAAAGATGATTGAAATGAAATGCTATCGACAAATTTTGTTTCGCCTAAAAATTTCATTTTAGTTGATTTTTTATATTCCTCTTTAGCTGATCTTAAACTTTCCATTTCAATTTAATTTAAACATTTTACTTTTGCAAAGTATATCGAAAGCAACTTAAAAAAAAAAAATCAAATTATTTATAGGGGAATGTGGAGCAAAGTAAAATAGCGGGGCAAGTGAACTAGTCTGCTTTTAGCGCCACCTATTTGGTAATATTTTAACTATGTAATAAACACTTCATTTGTCCTAGTAAAGAAATAGTCACTTTTGGGAACCTAAAAATATGGTAATACAAGCAATTTTCAAAAATTATATCTCATATTGTAATATTTTCTTGAAAAATAAAAAATATTTATATTGTTTCAAAATGAAAAAGTTCCTGTTATTAACATTTTAAATATTTGTTAACATCTACTCATATTCGGTGAAGTATTTATTCACTTAATATTAAGATCTCTTTTGTATTTTAAATGTTTTGTACGATTAGTCAAATGCCTGCGGAGCAAAGTGAATGGGGCAAAGTAAAATAGTTTCTTTCGTTTGTTTATTCAATCAGTTATTAAATCACTTACTTGTTTATTTATTAATTTATCAACATTCCTTCATCCTTAATTAATTAATTCGTTCTTTTACTAATTCTCTTATTCATTCATTAATTTATTTACTTATTATTTTTTATCATACATCAATTGATTAGTACATTTATTTATTATATTGTTGTTACAATTTCTTTTCATTTATTCATTTGTATTTTGTTTACTCATTCATTAGATCAAAAATCTTGTTAACCCATTTATGCCCAGTAGCCTAAAAACGGGACGCTTGTTAGTTACTGCATACAAAAACCTGCAATGGGTATATCATTTTACTAAAGCTGTTTTTCACAAGTTAAATAGTCCTTCTTCTTGAGAAAACCAGATAGAAACACTAGTTGGACACCAGAGTTTATTTATTGACAGCTATTTTCAGACAAATCAGTCAAGCAACGGATCTAGCATGAGTAGCCGCAGAAAGTAATTTTTTTTGCGAACTTATTTTTCATAAAATTAAAATATTTTTAAATGATTTGCTTAAAATTGATCACAGATGCTTTCTGTAGTGTTACTTTGCAAAAGACAAGTCAAGTAAGGTCGTATTTTTGCTCACATATATGCAAAATATCCCATAAACAGGACGTTAAGTGACTTAATAAATATGGCAATGGCAAACTATTTTAGGACTAAAATGTATGTAAACCATTCCAAGTAAGAGTTTTAAGCAGATAAAAATCGAAAAAGAAAAGTTTAAAAAAACGTGGGCATAAATGGGTTAAAACGCGAATGAAAGATATTTCTTTGAAACAATTATTTTATCTTTCACTATAAACCCATGCAAAAAACATTTTCCACTTTTTTTGAAGATACAAATTTACATTCAAATAAAATATGTTTCAATGCAAGTTTTATTATGAACGACATTTTGCTTTTTGTATGTACTGTTTTTGCAAAACAAATTTCTAATTTGGTTATTTTGAAAAAAGTAAGCTATCTTTACTGTTTCACTTTGCCCCACATTCACCTACATATTTACCAGGACTAATAAAGCTATGTTACTACCAAGATCTTGGGTTTTCAATAGAAATATTGGATTCCTGGGTTTTTGTTATTAATTCTTGGTCTTTGGGCTCCATTGATTGAAAAAATATATTTACTAAATATTTTTAAAATAAAACATAATATTTTCACTAAAATATAATTTTGTGACTAAGCAATCTAGAATGTAGACTTCTTTCAAGCACTTGCTATGACTAAAAAGATTGCAGAGGGAAGAAAAAGTAAGAAGAAAAAAAAAAAAAAGCTATCCTAACCTTTTAGCCCTGAAAGTAATTTCCCTCTTTCTGTGGTAACTCTCTCCTCCCCTTTGTCTGCTTTGCACTACCTGCATAATTGTTTCAAGTCTTTTTTTTTTTTTGCATTATACGATTTTTGCAACAATTTTAAAGAAAATTTTACAAAGAAATAATTGATCAATTTTGGTACAGCAGAGTCGAATTTTTTTTCTTACATCTGAGAACAACTATAGAAACGGACTGCGTTGATCCCGGTTAGTATTGCAAAGAGATTTTTGCTTTGCATTGAAGTAATCTACCGTAAACATATTTTTTTTTCATTATTCCTCTATATATTTATTAATGGAATTAAAATTCCTTATTAATTAATGTTTTTCAGTAAATTAAAAGCAAAAAAGTTACTATTTTTACTGTTGAAAAATTACTGTTTTTAACCTTAAAAAGTTTAGCTTTTCCATTAAAGGTTTTAAAACCTTTTGATCTTTTAAAACTTTTTCTGTTCCGTGTATTTCAAATAGTGCTTGAAAAAAAAACTTAGAAGAAAAAAAATATGCCTTTTAAGTAGTGTTTCACGAAATACTGTCCTTTATTGTATTCTTTAGAAGCCAATATTAACTGCACCTGGATTTGAGTGCAGCAATAAAATTCCAATTCAGTGTGAAATTCAATTAGGTGCATTGATAGCACCAAATTTCTTTCTTCCTTCCACTTTTTTATTACCTGAAAAATTTCTAATATTTTGGAGTTTGGATTGTTTCCCTTTTATATGAATGCCGTGAAGAGTTTTCTGGAGGATTATAATTGAATTCATTGCGAAAGAATTGAATTCAAGCGAATGTATAGTGGAGTTCAGTATTCACTGTTTTTTAAAAAAAAGGTAAACGGAAGGGGAAAATATTTAAATTTAGCCATGTGTTACATATGAAGTATTCATGTGTTGGTTACTCACACTAAAGGGCTATCAACCTTCCGAATGTAAGTACTTCTAAAAATTCTGCAAAAAACAGCAAAGCTATCAACTAAAATGTACCGATGTTTTTAGAATATATTTACCAAATCTGCTCAGAATTTCGAGCAATCAGTGTTTGGATTATCATCTTAAGTATCTTGTGAAATATTAATTAATTTAAAACATCCAAGCAAAGTTAGGCGTTGAATTTTTTTTTAAATTAGCTAGTTATCGCAGAATGCACCATATAAGATTGACTTAATGTCAAAAATATTGCTTTATATAAAACACACATATATTAATACACGAACTAAAAGTAACTTTTAAAATTTAATTGGTGTAAGATACTTATTTTCAGGAGTAGTTAATGTGGAGAACTTAAAGAGTTACAGAAATGACCAAATCTATAAAAGTATTTATCCGCAAGAGCAATTTAACCTTCGAAATATATTGATCTTCAGGAGCAAAAATAGTAAAAATCGTAAAAGCGATAAATCTTCAGGATCAAATTGAAAAGTTTCTTTAATGAAAAGCAGATGTTGAGAATAGCGATGTACTGGCAGGAAAAGAAAACCCCGACGTCAAAGAAAAAGATATCATGAAACTTTTACATTAGCAAAGAAATGAGGGATTCTCATAAAAAAGAATGGAAAGATAAAATGGAATAAAAAAAGAATAAAATTAGGAAGCCCGGGATGGGAAAAAACGGGGGTTTCGAACCCGAAAAGACAAATTCGATTGAGCTATCTTGAAGGGAAGAATCTCACTTGAATTTCAAGCAGAAATCGATTGCTTTGAACAAAGCCGTCCGAAAAGCAGGAGTTCACGACGTGGACTGGAATAATGATTGAAATGAAGAAAAAGGGGGAAAAACAGAGAAAGACATCAGCGGACCATCATTATAAAGGTCGTTTTACAGCCTGGCTTTGAAAGAAATGTATAATATAAATCCTCGCGGCTATATATCTATTTTATGGCTCGGTCAAAAGCGGTTTTCTTGTTCTTAGTAGGAAAGAGAAACAAAATTTTCAATTCTTTTATGATTGGTGTTGGATTTTGGAGCTCAGACAGCACCGTTTATTGGACTCGTGCATTGGATGAATGCACCGCTTATTGTAATTAACTATCTAACGGTGGAACCAAATGCCATGGGGGAAAAATGTATTCTATTGTTTATTAGAATCACGAATACAAAAAATTAGAATCAAATTTATCACAAGAAATTAATCTTCTTTTCCCGATGTTAACATTTATTTTTTATTAAAAATGTCACTAAAATACGTTTCGCCTTATCTGCACTAGTTTTCTGTTTCTTGGATATTTTGCACAAAAGTTTTTGAACCCACTCAAAGGACTGATTGAGTTGTTTCAATAGCAGATTATTTTCACCAGGTTTCGAAAAAAATTATGTTACAAAAATGTAAAAGAAATTTATATTGAATAAGCATATGCTTTCTTTCCTTTTGTCCTTCTTACGGTATATTTCATAAATAGCACATTTTCCGAAACCTCATTGCGAAATGATTTCGAGTCATCAGGATGCCCTCCACCCCTCATATAAAGTCGGAAACATTTAACTACATTCCTGCGTGCTTGGGGGGATGGGAGGGGGGATGTTTCCATTTACCTCATGTATTCTTTTACCCCAATATATTTTAGATTTGAAGGATAAATTTTGACAACTCCTCTACACACCATCGTATTTTACTCAATTAAAATCGGAGATCCACCTCCAAAGTTTATGCAAGCATATTTTCACTTTTTGTAATTGGAATCAAACTTTTGAATTGAAGAAAGGGGGAGGAGTTGTCAATTAGCATTTAAAGTATATCGAAAGTTTTCTTTCAATACAAACTGTTCAACGTTCTAAACGTTAAAAATGAAATAAAACATTGCTTCCTTCAGTGACCTCCTTATTTTCGTCTTTATTTATTTACTTTTTACCGAACCAATCAGCATTTTGATCGTCACTGCTTTTTCATATTTTACTCTTTAATCTATAATAAATTTTGCTCCTTCAAAAATGCCAAGCAGAATTTTCACGCCTTCTCTGCTTGTATAACAGAGAGAGAGATAAAAAAAAGACTACTTATATCATAACCTCCTGTGTACAGAACTACAGAGTAATTGAGAAAGAAAATTATTCCATCTCCGAGCTCATTAAGTGGAAGCGGTATGAGGAAAATACAAAGCGAGTAATTGAACAGGGGGCAGGTTGCTAAAAAAAAGTATTTTCAGGGGTGAGCAGGATCAATTAACTATTGGTTCTGACAGCGGCACGATCTGCACCTTCCACGGCACTTAGTCTTGCCTCCCATGTAGTTTCCTGTCAGACCACCTGGCTTGGAGGTAAGGTGGTTGGAAAAAGCATTGTTAGCTTGTTGCTATCATTAAATGCTGGGGATGGCGATGGCAGGTCGGTTCAGTCTGTAGTGGTGCATGTTGGAAGAATTTTTAAAAATGTTTTAAAAGGATGGTTAAATGATTTGTTTGTACGTAAAAAAGTAGGTCGTTCAAACATTTGGAAAAGATTTATAGGGCAGGGGAATATTTTTGTGACGGATATGCTAACTTGTTAGCATAAGATCGCTTAAGACGTATTCGTGAAACGTTTACAAAACTGACGATTTATACATTCACTATGATGTGATAGCAAAAGTAACATCTTTAAGTTTCAACAATGTGTTTACATAATAATAGGCATACACGTGTTAAACTAAAGAAAAAAATGGTTGTCAGCAAGTGTAAAGAATTTAAATCAAATGCATAGCAAAATTAGGGTTGATAGTGTACAAATTAATAATTTACATAAAAGCTAATATGAGCTAATATTTAGAAAAGTGCCAATTTGAGTCCCAGGTGAATTTTCAGTAGTATTTCAATAACTAGTTAAAAAAATAATTTTCCCCAGAAAGAAGATAAGGTTCTGCTTTCATTTCATCTAATAACATCAGAAAATTTTTTTTTCTTCAGAAAATATTGTTTTTATACATAAAAAATCAGATCGGTAACGTGTCCCCAGTAGCAAAGCTTAGCATGCAAACAGGTCATGCGCACTTTCTAACTTCCCAAAAAAACGCACTTGCACAGAAAACGATTCTATTTTTACCCCTTTGTTAATATTTTACTTCATTTTTGTTTTAATCGATTTCTGATTTTCTAGCCGATGCGAAATAAGCGTGTCCCAAGTTCCGCCATCAGAGTGGTAACAATAACTTCCGATCGATGTTTAGGCTCCCAAAATCATTTCCTGCACCTATACCACGTGATATTGAGTACCTGGTGGGATGTTTTATCGAATCGTAATTAAAAATTTGCATTTCTGCATCTAAAATTGTAGGTAAGATTTTTTAAAGTGATTTTATAAAATGTGTGTCATTTGGGTCATCAGATCGGTAACACGCTCTAAAATGCGCAGTTTTTATTATTTCAAAAATTATTTTATAGAAAAGTATAGTCCTTAATTACAAGTGAAAAAACCACGTGTTTGATTTCGGTTTAGTGCGATCGACTCGGAAATAAAAAAAAAAAAAACTTTGCCAGTTTGTTAGTTCGGTAACAGTCAGAGCGGTAACATTGAAAAACAGCGAATATGTTACAGAACTAACTCACACGTTTCAGAATTATAAAAAGCAAAAATCATAGGTTTTAGCCATATATATATTGAATATTTTTGCTCTTAAAAAAAGAAAAGCAATGAGTTATAGTACCATTGCTTCATTTGTGGTTTGTATAACCTAACAATAGAAGTTTGTACAATAAAAAAAATTGACACTGAAGAAATTAAGTTAATAAATTATTATTATTTTATTTACTTTTTTTTTGGGTGCTTCAATTTCTCATAACTTTGCTAAATAACTAGATAATAACTAGCATGCTAAATTTGAATTTCTGATCAAGAAATTAAATTTCCTGCAACTAATTAAAGAAAAGCAAGCAGCAGAGTTGTGTGTTGAAAAAGTTGAAGTTGTGTGTTATTTCAAAACAAAACAATTGTTTTATTAGCTTGGATTTGGTAATCTCATAATTTATTTTATCTAAAAACCTTATCGCTCATTTTTATTTCCAAGAAATGCTTTTTTATAATGAAATTTGATTTTCTAGCCTAATATATATATTTTAATATACGTATCTTAATTCTATGTTAAAAATGCAAGGAAATGATATCATATTTAGAGATGTTAACGAAGACTGAAAGCATAAACTCAAATATGTAACTCATATTAACATCAGATCTGTAACATTCATCAGATCTGTAACGGCTTAAAAGTGAGTAATCCAAGGAGGGGGTAAATAACTTCCTTGACCTCCCCCTTTTTATTTTCTTGCATTTAGACCCAATTTAGACTTAAAATCCAATATTAGTTTTTTTCTGCAAAAAAATTTTTTTTCAGAAAACTCCAACTTCAAATTGGCACTTTTCTAAATATTGGCTCATATACCTTTCAGATAGTATTTATATATTGCTTCATTCTCAATCGCATTTATTAAGTTTCTATTGCTTTTTTTGGTATCTCCAGTGACGTAATTAAAAATTTACTCACTGTTTCGCTTTGAACTCCATACCATTTTATTCTTGTATTTTTCTTATATCTATACAGAAGCATACTTATGAGCTAAAGTTTAAGATATTACCTCAAAACAGTCAAAATATTTTTCTCAAAAGTTAGCACTCAAAACTGTCAGGGAAAATATAGACCGAGTTTTCGTAGCGTATGAACTATATTTTAATATAAGTACCATTTCAAAATAAGAGTTGATTTTAATCTGTTATTTTTTGCACTGTTTCAATTAGTTATTAATAACTTCTTGGGGACGGAATGAAAATACATTTAGAAGTGAAAAAAGAATGGACATCAAAGAATCACTTACCCGATGAGCCAAGACCAAATAACGAAGTTGAATGTAATTAAAGATCAAGTTATTAAACTAATATTACTAACTCATTTAAAGATATAAATATTTTAATGTATGGTAGATATTAGTTTCAGCTATTATTATGTAGTTAAAAGTTAAAAGAACTGGTGCTTTTTTTAAGCTAGAGTGACCTCTAACTTTTATAAAAATAATGAAATCAGTGTCAAAAAGATTAACAGTTTCATAAAAAAAAGTAATAGTTTCATCGAAAAGAATAGAAATATTGTTATCTAAAAATTATATATATTATTTTTGAGAAGTAAAAAGCAAAATTTATACTTAAATTTTCTTTTCCCTTGAGATTGAAAAGCAGTTATTTGGGGGGGGGGGGGGTATTTTTTTCTTTTCAAAGTATAAGGCTTTTTTTTTTTTTCAATTTTAACATTCAAATTCCTTCACATTCAGCTTTTACATGTTGAATAATTTGTACTTTTACCATATCAGTCGGCTCGTTGCTACTGCTTTGAAAGTTGATTTGATTGAGAGTGTTGTTAGGCTAGAAATACTCGATATCTGGCTTAATTAAGATTCATTTGTTTCGAGGTTCTTTCAAAATTTGAATCTAATATTATTTCTCCTGTTATGCCAACTCTCGGTCAATAACTTTTCTCCGAATCGCCTCATCACTTATCAGATGATTTTCTCCTTGTCCGATTAAATGATCTCTTGTTTCATTTAATACAATTATACGAGTTTCACTGCTGATAGACGGGGTGTTTAAAGATTTAAAACAAGGTTTCTCCAGGTACAAACGGGTACAGCCAAAAATTATAGTACCTTCAAGCGTTACTTTTATCATCAACGATTAAAAATTTCACAAAATTTTATGTGTTATTTTTAAATTCATAGTGAGCCAAAAAAAAAAAAGCATTGAGTTTGATTTACATTTAAAAAAATGGTACAATTTCTACTACTAATAATTTCTATAAGTAATTTATATTCCATATATATATATATATAAATTAACAAATGTGTTACACATTTTTGTTCTTATATTTTAGTGTCGATATTACTTTTTTTCCAAAAATGAACATGTTTAAAAAGAATTTTCCATATGTTTAAAAAGTCGCAAAGGAACTGCTTTCCCAAATTTTCTCTAACTTAATTCATATTGTAGTTAAAATAGAAGTAAATTACAAAATAACAAATTGATCTTTGTTTTTGTAAAGAGATATATATTTCCTCAAGAATATATTTAAAAAAAATAAACTGAATAAAAGTTTTACTGAAGAAAGTATCTCAAAATATTTCCCGGGGGTGATAGTCTAAATATCCTTTTAGTTTCATCATTAGAAGACTTTCGTACCACTGTCTACAAAAGTTGTAAAATGTAAATACCATACAATAAAGCAAAATCAGACTTTCAGAAACATTTTGTAGGTTTAGTCTAGCGAATTACAATCAGGAAATTTACGGGAGAAGAAATGTCATTCTGCCTTTAAGTTTTAGGAATACGTAGAGTGTCAATAAATATTCGTTTTTATAAATCAAAGCTTCATTTACAACTGTAAAAGTTTTTGTCGTCAAGAGCAAGTGATTTTTTTTTGGGATGGTGCTATTACGGGAAAAGGGAACAAAAAAGTATGTAATAATGAGAATAATAAGAGCAGAAATTATATAATAATAATAATTATCATAAAACTAATATAAATAATGATTGTATTCAAATTAATGATGATAATAATGATAAAATTAACCATTGTTGTTTCTAATACCACTCGGGTATCCGAGCCTGAGTAGATGAAATCTGCTCGATTTAAGGCAGGAGAGATACGGCTTCCGTTTTTAAGAGCACCATTTAGGTGGAAGACCGATTTAAGCTCAACACACCTGCCATAAGGACCCGTTCATAGGGTAGGCATCCATTAATAACTCCATTTCACACACAGAAAGGACAATGACAGGAGAGAGAGAAAGTACGTCCATGCCCTAGCCGGGACTCGAACCCGGGACCAGCGCATCACGGTCAGACGTCGCTGACCACTAGTCGAGGTGGCCGGCAAATTAACCATTACTAACATTAACTATCAATAATAGATAATTTATAATTAACAATAATAATCAATGATTTAAAAAGTCTTTTTCGTAGTTACATTTAAGTTACTTGTGTCAAATCTTTCAAAAGAAAAAAAAAGACAATAAATAAATAAAATAAAATAAATTAACTCATAATAATGATACCAATGGTTTGGAGTTAAAGCGGGTTGCGGCAGATCGTTTCCAAAAAGTGGGTCGTAATTCTTAAAAGTTTCGTAATCCTGACACACTAAGTGATTATTTTGTTCTCTGCTGTCTTTCTGTTTTTAAAAATATTTTCTATCTTATTCTCTGAAAAAAAAAGGACTAAATTTAAAGTCAAACTATGGAAAAAAAAGGAGGAGGCTGAATAAAACCAAAATAGCTACAATTAAATCAGAAAATAAGAGTACCTACACTTTTCATTTTAAACTGATAGTTTGAATAGATTATGAAGCATTCAAACACTTAACACACAGAAAAATTTGAATTATTAAACAAAGAGAAACAAAGAATCGAGGATCAATTCTAATTAAAAAAAATCTACATACCCACGATATTGTTTATATAAAATTGAAAAAAGAAAAAGAACAGAAATGTCACTGGCCGCCAATGGAAAGAGCTTTTATCAACAGCTCGTCCACTTCCAAATGAGATGCAAAAAGAAACACAGCCATCACCAACTTTTTTCCGGCCACAGGCGGTTTCCGTCCTCCGCCGCTTGGGGGCGTCACCTCCCTTTCCGAAAAATTGCTCGTTGGATGTGGGGGAAACTCGTGGGTGTGAGGAGATCCCTAATTCATTCACGGGTAAGAAATCGGGTCCAGCAGCACCTGGCGATGTATCCAAATTCCAATGTTAACGGCAGAGGGTGTATTTGAGGGTCGACGCCTGTTGTTGAACCGGATTGTCACTTTCTTTTTTCTATCCGGGAGGTGCTTTATTTCGGCATTCAATAGCGACAATTGACGAGTTGAATATCTTAAGGGTTTAAGCATTCAGTTGTCCCTAAACTTTTAAGCTTTTAAGTATTTTAACTTTTTTTTTTTTTGAAGTAAGTAAATTCCTGTTTTTTACAAATAATTGCTAGAACAAGAATAACATAAATTTTAGACTAAAATGTCTAATAATTTAAATGTAAGTAAAAAAAGAAAAGGGGAGGAAGGGAGGGGGAAAAAAGAATTAAAGAACCGTCTTTAAAACATAACTAAAGGGAAAAAGATCATTCATATATTTAAATTACTCTGAAAAGGGCAAAATAAGCCGATACTTAAAACATCATGGATACTTATTTTAAAATTAGTTCTTGAACTCGGCAGTTCAAGTTGTAATAAAAAATATCAACGTCCACTAATATAATGTCGTCATTGCAATGTATTACAAGGTTATTTAACTGTAATAAGTTATGAGTGCATTCAAATTTATATTTTTCAGTGAGTCACACTAACAAAAGATTTTATTTATCCAGGCCCGTCATTTAGGGGGGGCAGGGGGGGTCACCCCCCTGACTTTGAGAAATCAAAGTATTTACAAAAAGTGGGCGTGGTTTTTGTTGTTTTCTGGTGAAATTGTACTGTGTTTTTACCCTTTGCCCCCCTCCCCTGGAAAAACTGGCTTTCAAAACTCATGTTTCAAAGTAGTATTGAAGTAATTCCTACTTTTTTTAAAACAAATTGTACTGTTTTTTAAGATAAATATATTTTTCAGCTGGTATGTTATGCCATCAAGAGGACTTTATTCCACTTTTTTGTATGAATACTGTTTATACAAAAAAAAAATGATCAAAGGACGTTATACTTCTTGAGAGACTCACATTATAACTTAACTGACATTAGTTTCTACCTGGTAATCACCTGTGTGCTAGCACTTGTTTGAATTCTTGAATTATTTTTTCTCGCAAACAAATCATGTTGAATGTGATAAATATTTGATAACGCTACCTCCATGGGAGCTATAGTCTTAAAAATAGAATCCGTCCAAGTCCTTATCAGAACACCTTAATACAGTAATTTTTATTTAATTCACATTCTTTACGTTATTTCTCACGGATGTTTTTACAGGTATGTCATAACCTCCTTAATATTCCACAAGACTGCATAAGCGAGGCTTCCTTTTAAAGATTTTTTTCACCACTATCGGAAAAAAATGTTCCCGGTTTGGATATTTTTGAAAGGTTACCAAACAAATCTAGATCCTTGATGAATTATTTCATTATTATTGTAAACTTCCGCTTGCATTTTAAAAGGAAGACCTGTTTTGCCATCTAGGAAGAAGAAATAATGGTAAAAATGTAATCCTATGGGAATGTTCATCATTTTTTAAAAATGAAAGTACTTCTATTCAATATTTCGCTTAAACCTTTCATTAGGTACACAACCCAATGAGAACTACAGTGAACTCGCACTTATACGCCGGTTCAAGAGACCAATAGAAAAAGGTGCATAAGTGAGAGAGACGTATTAGTGAACAAACCTATTTAAAGGACAAAAACGCAACATAGTTTCTAATGAGAGAATGAATAAGAATGTTTCAATAGAAAAGGCACATATTACTACGGTTTGGAAATTACTGTAACCTAACTATAATGATAAAGAGTGAATAATAATATATATATAATAATCTATATACATAAAAGACTACTTTTGTATCCGTATTTCCGGGGTAATCTTCTAAACTACTGGACCGATTTTAACCATTTTTTCACCGTAGATAGCTACAGTAACAGGGAGCAGGATGAGCTATAATTTATTTCTAAAAAGTTTAGTTTAAAAAAGTTATTATGGAAAATAGTAAATTTCATGTCATTTCCCCATAAAATGACTAAATTTTCAGTCCATTGTTGCAAATTGGTTGCCTAGCAACAACAATATTAATAGTAATCATGATGAAAATTTTGAACCAAGGCTTCTCTGGAGTAAGTATGAAATTTATTGCTTTCTTAGGATTTTTGTATTCATTTATGCCACTAATCGCTAACGGGGTATATAAAAAGGGAATTGATTTTGGCAACAGTTAGAAAATAGAAATGGATTTTTTTAAAAATTACACTAATAAAATAAGTAACGCGTTTAAGTTTGATTTCGCGTTCTCCTTCACACCCATTTAATCTACCGTATGGTAACAAAAATACCTATGAGAAATATGATTCCACTGGGCTTAGTTGAAAGGCATATATTTTTTCCTTGGATTTGGCATGTTGCATTTACACCCGTGCGACGCCGGGCACATCAGCTAGTAATATATATAATAATAATAAAGGCGAAACGTTAAAGAAGAAAGTGAAGAAACATACTTATTTTTTAAAAGAAAATTATTTTTTTTTCTATTTAACGAAAAATTCGGCGCATAAATGAAATATTTCTCTTTAGAGCGACGCATAAACGAAAGATACTATCATTATTTTGCTATGGAATGTGCTGGGACCATTTCAAATCCTCGTATATGTGAAAAAGGCGCATAAATGAGGCGGCGTATAAGTGTGAGTTCACTGTAGTGCATTTAAAAGAACTTATCTCAATTTGATCTTGAGTCATTGAGTTCAGTAGTTTTCTATCTAGCTAATATCCTAGTTTTTACATGTGTTTGTTCTGTTCTGAATTTGTCCCTATATAATGTGAACTATTAGATTATTTTTGATTAAATTTCGAAAAAAAGCAATATACAGCAAATAAAATGGTTTTCTGCAAAAAAGGAAATTGGTACGCACTATTTTTATTTCGCTCACATACAAGTGACTAGTTTATCTTCTCATGACTGATTCAAGGCAGCATTTTCAGGATAAGAGGAAAGCGTTGACATGTTTGAGATACTTGAATCTCTTATTGAAACGGGGATGAATTTAGCTCTGTGTTACCATAGGTGGACCAAAAATCTGATGCTTTCCTTCTTCTTAAAAGAGAAATACCACTTTGAAAACTTAGCTAAAGGCTCAAAAAGAACTTCTAGCTATAAAAAAGAGATCTGAAAGGAAATTCTTAGTTTTAAATTTTTTTTATTATCTTTTTCATGTTTCCTTTAAGTGATGATAGTGTTAATACTACGCCAAGACAGGTTATTAAATGGTTGACTATTTTAAGATATATTTTGCTTTAATGTATGAAAATAAATAACGATGATAAAGCTGGTTGCAATTGAAAGCAAAAGAATTGTTAATATATTTTTTTCAAAGGTACCGTAAAATGGGGTGTATAGGAACAGCGGGGTCAATCGGAACAAAACTTCCAGACCGTACAAAGAAATTCTTCATAAATATACTATTGGGTATTTTTCGCCGTTAATTTTTTTTTAGAAAGGTAAGATCATAGGAAGTAGGAAAAAATTACTTTAGTCAATCTGGCAACGCTACTGGCTTCTAAGGAGGGCTGCACGTGGAATGCTAGAAAACACCACATTTTCATAGACTGCAAAACTTCATATGCAAGAACAAACCTTCTTATATTTTAAACCTAAGAGTGGTATGTTTCAATTATACATGTATCTGAACAACAGAATACCACATTAGAATTTACATTTTTTATAAATTGTGTCATAAAAATGAAGAATTCTGAAAAATGCCATTGGAAAAAAAATTGCGGGGTGAATCGGAACACTTTGTTCTGTTGTTCCAATTCAAACTTATTTGAAGGAAATTGTTTGAAAAATCAAGATTCTAACCCCAATTCCTCTAATCAAAACAAGGACAAGGATTTATTACTGTTTATCCCTTCTCGTGAGCAACTAGATCTTAGAATGACAGAAAGTTGCAGATTTCATAAGATTTTTTCTCCAGGAGACTTCTTTTTACTTAAAATGAGAGGAGGAAAGTCATATAGACTTTAGATAGCAAAAGGCAAGCACACATACAGTGATGAATAAGCGAAAAAATCTTTCAGGACAATCCCCGAAACCCAGAGATTTTAAGAAACTAAAGAAAAGGCAGAGTTCATCCCAGAAGATGCTATGAAAAAACTTAAGCCAAGTCACAATTGCTAGTTTTAAGGACAAGTACATATTTGTGGACGACATGAGTGACTTCCATTCGTGTTAAATCTTTGTATTTCAATTCAAAAGCATTTCATAAAATTACTTTTCATTTTTCATAAGTTCAAAATTATTTTGAATTTTGACAAATTATAAACGTTTACTGGTATTGAAATTATACTTTTATTTGACAGTAATTATCTGTTCTTGTTCTCCCTCATCAATATTACTCATGTTTGTGAGACCTATTACAGGTTAAATGGAAAAAAATACAAATTTTAACATGTGTTCCGATTGACCCCTATCAGCGGGGTGATTCGGAACACCCATAATTTCCTATATATTTTAATAATAACTGTTCAAAATGTTTTGTCTTTGCTTGGAATATCAAAAGTAAAGCAAGACCGAAGTTTTTACCCAGAAAATCAAATTGAAAAAAAATCTTTTAACTGCTTTTTTTACAATCAAAGCTGAAAAGTGTTCCGATTAACCCCATTTTACGGTACCATAAAAAATAAATTAATAAAATTAAATAAATAAATAAAATAAACTAGCCAGCACGTACAACTACATGCTTTATTTTAGTGAAATATATTCCTATACAGCAGAAATACTCAACAACATCGCCAGGATCTTATTTATGGCCCTGAGGCCCGGAAAAACAGCCTTGTTGCTCAGGGGTCCCCAAAAATTAGACCATATAGAAAAGTATATGAAAATACAGTTCTATTTTTTTTTATAAAGTCAAGAGAGTTACATTAAGTGTATAGCAACGTGGTTTTTAACATCACAGCAGGCATGTTTTGTTATCTAGTACTCTAAGTAAAAGGCTGTCTATAAATTACCTTACGTTTTTTACCACTTTTGACCCATCCCCTTTGGTCACAAAGCATCACCCTTCAATTGACCCTCCTCTAATTTTTTTACGTATCATATACACTATTTTTCCTTAATTGTATTATTGTAAAAAGGTAGATTACAGATTCGACGTTTATCGTATAATAAAAAGATCACACATACTTAACATTTATACTAAAAATAATGCTTCTCATAAAAAGCCAATATGATTTAATGTAAAATGTGCAGAAGATTCAAAAACACAAATTTGAAAAAATTGTTGTTCTCATCCTGTATTTTCAAAATTTTACTGTTTGAAAATTTAAGGTCATAATTATTAATGAAATGACTAAGTTCAAATTTCTCAAAAAAGTAACTCAAACATCTAAAAATGCAATTAACCCATTAAAATCTGCTCACAGTATGAACAAATCCCATACGTTACGCGAAAGACAAAAACTATTAAAAACTAAAACACACACACATAAAAAAAGGGGGAAAGGAAACATTTCACTAATCTTAGGCCTCAGGTCCACTGTCACTAGGAGCGTGCCTACCTCCTCCCAACGCAAGCCTCTCTCCAGGATTAAACTTCTTTTACTTTCAATCCTCCGCGTTTTCACTATCATTCCCTCCTCGCGCCGAGAGGCTCAAAAAAAGGAGCCACAAAAGGAAATTATTTATGAAGAAAAAATAGTTCTTCCTTCCCCTTCAAACGCACGTGCCCTTGAAGGAGCCCTATCCCTCCCTCTTTTACGACAGGTGTTTCGTTCTGTCATGTAAATCAAGAAGCATATAGAAAGCGGAGTGCTGAGAGATTTTGATCGCGTATACTCTGACAATAAAGATATGAAAATGGAAGAGAAAGTAGCGTATGCCTGCATGCTCGTGAACATCACAGACTACTTAAGTGCGTTGTATCAACCCCATCAAAATACAGTTTTTTTTCCCTTTATTTTCTTCGGAAAACTAGCAAGAAATTATGGCATTTTTATGACAGAAAATAAATATATTGGTATCGTGCAATTGGTATCTTTTGCAATTTAAATGAGAAAATGGAAACCAGGGACCTGGGGAGTTAAAAGTCATAAAAAATAATAAAAGCAAATTTCAAGCATTTTTATTGCGTGTTTATATTCAATTTCAGAATATTAAGATCAGATGAAATCGAATTATGACACTTACAAGCGTAAGAACAATCAACAATTCAGTTTGGCAGTAAAAACGGATATATTACATCTTATCACACCAAAGAACTGCTTTACGTAAGAAAATGTGATTTACACAAGAAAAATAGTGCATAGCTATGCCATCTATGATAAATAGGAGAATGTGCAAATTTTCCCGTAACTTTAGTACGTATTAGACACAGTCAAGTGCGCGTTTGATGCACACTGGCAATGCAGAGGCTAAGTAATCTATTTTCATGTTTAACTACTTCCTTGGTGAATCTTTTAAAATTTGTGTTAGCATTTTAAATTCTGAACTGCAATTAATCATCTCATAACACAATTTTCATTAGAAGATAGGACAAAGTTGGTCATGTTTAACACATGAAACAACTGAAGGCTAAAGTTCCAGCAGCCATTTTACAGGAACTCTTTTTTACTTTGATGGGAGCGATGTAAAGAAGTAATAAGTCATAACGAAACTGAAAGATAATATCTGTACCTCAGAACCAGAACGACGTAAGTCCAAAAATGGCGATTTTCACTTTATTAGTGAACTGTATGCAGAATCTTATTCTGCATCGACCCATGCGAACGTAAGTCTATAAAAGAAATTCTTCACAATTATTTAGCAGCATTAATAGAGCGCGAATCCCATCCTTTGCATGCATCCGGCAATCATTTTTCCCTTCTCCTGAAAAGTTGCAAAAATGGACTTACGTTTGTCTGGTTCTGAGGTACAGATATTACAACGTAAAAATGCATAATTTTTCAGGCAATTGCAGAAACGTGCAGCAGTCGTTACAAAGAACCCTTTTTTTCAATGCAAAAGAAGTGAACTTACGAATAAAAAGACGTCCCATAAAAGTCAAAAACGTAGAGGAGGTATTGAAATGCAGTCAGTAAGAACGAGGTCCTGTATTCATATGTTTGTGCAAAATGGATTGGATGATTCATACGGAAAACACTTAATTTCTCAAATTATCAATGTAATGAAAAAATTGCCTAGATAATCAACACATTACCTACTAGGTACTTGATAAAATGAAAAAAAAAACAAACGACTCTCAAAAACAAACAATTCTCAAACGACCACAACGTTTTTCGAAGCTAAAATTAACATAGTGTTATCCATATATTTTTTGATATCTGAAAAGAAACAAGTTAATAAGTTCAAGTAATCAGCAAATTAGTCTAAAGAAACAATCCTCATTCAATTAAAAGGTTATAACGCAATAACTGAAATGTAGGTATTATTGAAATTAAAGAAATCGCTTTTCCAATTGAAAAATTGACATTTATTGCATTTAAGTTAATCATCGCACTTTATTTTGAGCACCCTGATTAGCATACATGCATATATATGTAAGAAAATTAGGCAGCTATTAAAAAACAAATCAAGGGTAGTAATTAAAAATATTTTATGAAGAAATGCAACTGCTATGTAACAAGATTTGAATTAATGTGTAGAAATAAGTTTATATGCTTTTATATATACTCAGATACTCGCGCTTATTAAGTTTTTAATATAAAATATTACCATAAAGTATGGATTCTTTTCTTTTTTTGATACTTTCTCGCAAAATACAATTTTACTAAAACCGAAGAACACTTTCGGAGGGTTTTGGTTTTTGGTCACAAAAGTTTTTGACAAGTCGGTAAAAACCGTGGTTTTACTGATTGACACTATTACAATGATCGTGAAAGTACTATGAATAAATCTCATAGTTTGTTATAAAAATAATGAAAATGTTATTTTAACTTACGGTATTAATGCATGGGATCACGATCTATGAATTGCAATTTCTAAATATTTGCATAGGGGCAATGAATGTTGGAAGGCAATCATAAAACTCTTTTTCTCATTTCTTAAATATACTGCCGTAAAATAAACATTTAGAAGCAGAACTTATGCTTGAAGATTACGTTCTTGTAAACTAAAAAGATATTTAAAAGCGAGGAAAAAAGGGGAAAAAGATGAAAAAATATCACAGTATTTATGTTTTTTCGTCAAAAAACGACTTTCTGTAAATATACCTGACGTAAAAGGGAGGAGGTAGGAGGGAAAAAAAATCAAAAAGCATTAGTGGAAGATGTAGCAGCCCATGAAAAAAGTAGGAAAAAAGAAGAAGAAGAAAAAACTTATATTCTATAAGTAGACTGAAACAATATGGTTTATATCTGCCGCGTCGATCTCACCAGCAGACAGGTTATTTTTGATGTAATACCTTAACGTTGGAGAAAGAAATAGCAGGTAATTCTGCCTGAGATATGTAAACAGTTGCTGTCGGTGTCATACGCTCATACGCAGGGGAGAAAAGTTGCGGAAAAAATGAAAACGAAATGACTTAAGAAATCTCTGAATCCGTGTGCTCTAGCATGATTGTGACAAATGAGCATTTTCAGCCACAGCAGATGAAGGAGAGAATTTTACCTGTTGCGCCGAGAGCAGTACTCTTTTTATCTTTTATTTACATAGGACAAAAAATACATATAGCATTAGAGGAGGGTATTATGGAATATACATTTTCAAAAATAACTTATTATTATTACAAATTTTAATTATTATTATTGCTAATTATATTATTATTAGTCTTAATTAAATTATTATTATCATCATTAAAATTATCAATGATTTCATTATTATTATTATTATTATTATTATTATTATTATTATTATTATTATTATTATTATTATTATTATTATTATTATTATTATTATTACTATTACTATTATTATTATTATTATTATTGTTATCATCATCATCATTATTATTATTATGCATCATGATTACCATTATTATTGTTATTATGTATTATTATTATCATTATTATTCTTATTATTATCTCTTGTTGGTAGAATACAATTATTTCAGCTAAAAACAGTAATGAACACATAACTCTAAATCCTGCAATTTAGAGGATTCTTTTTTTCGGATTACGACTCTCAGAACAAAGGACTTTTGCAAAAAAAAAGCTATAATATAACTACTAAACACAGATAACTACTTTAACTTCTTAAAAACGTTTTTATGGGACAAAAACAAAATGATAGTTGATTTTTGAAGTGCAATGTTTTAGCCGTATTTAGTAAGGATAACTTTTTCAAATGCAGACAAAGATACATCCACATGCAAAACTAATAAGTTTCATAAAGACGTCTTCATTTCACAAGAAAGCTAGCTTTATTTAAATTTACTGGTGAAAAACAAAAATCTCACATAAAAATAACCATAAGCAAAAACAAGAAAGGAAAAAAGAAACCCTCGACGTCTCTGACATCATGTTTCATAACTCGTGATAAATAGCACACCTATTTCATTTGAGTGCAAACAAGTCATTATCCATTAGGAAAATTGGAATTTTCTGCGAGTTCGTGATCTAGCTCATCCATCCCTCATCCTTATCGCATTTATCGGCTTCATCAACAGGTGCTTTCAAGTAAGAGCTTCCCTGCAGCGAAATTATGGTAAAATTAATTTCTCCCAGAGTTTTTTTTTTTTTTTGGCCCTTAATGGCATTGCATATATTTTGTACGTTTAGGAACATTGTAGATAATTCATCTAACAACTGTTCGCTTCAATCATATTATAAAAATTAATATCAAAATAAAATTTTGCAAATGGTAAAAAAAGAGAGAAAGTAAACGCCTAATAGACTTTTTTGAAATAGCGTTTGAATGTCATGAATTCTTATTAAAAATTTGAAGCTTGAAAAAATTTTCACAGACATGTTATTGATTTGAGACATATCTTGTTTTCGAATAAGCATATATTGATGAAATGGTCACTGAAACTTCAGATGATATATTGCACTTCATTGACTACTTACGTAGGTATATATGTACAGTGCTTACGTACTTCAAATTATATATATTAATATATATATATATAATTTATTATAAAATTTGCTAAAATACGTAACTTATAACGCTGAAATTTCACCTGTGTCATAATTGAAGAAGCTTCCCAAGTAGCATCAACTGATCGGATTTTGCTCGGCCGATCAACAAACTCCTCGTAAACTGATCCTGTAACGCAAGATGACATCGTTCCGATCAGTATCCGAGCACGGTTTTCGATGAGCTACTTTTTATCGGAAAGCGATATCTTTCCGATCAACTTTCCCGATGAAAATAAGATGAGCTATATTCCATCGGAAAACAATATCCTTCCGATCAAGTTTCCCGATGAAATTCCTCGGCACAGGACTGTTCTGCTCGTAAATTGCTCCAAATCTCATCGTATTCTCATCGGATTTTGCTGCTCGGATTCTGCTCGGCCGATGAGACATATTGGATCATCGGCCGATGAGAATTTCATCGGGTTTCGATGAATGACCGATCATCGGCCGATGAGATGATGCTGCTAGGGTTATCTTCAAAAGGGTGAGCTGAAATAGCAGGAAAATAATCTAGCAGTAGAAAATAGTCTATTTTCAAATCCCGAGAACAGCTTTGCAAAAATCTGTCACTTTTTTTCCTTGTAACTGCATTTACCTTAGCACTGTAAATCATAATATATCATTGATCTAAGTAAAATCGTGCTAGAAAAAATACTTTTTATCATGAAAACAAACAATAGCCCTCTAAATTTGATCCCGCGATAGAATGCCCACGTGAAGATCGTATAAAATCCACGTTGCGGACTGAGCGCCAAAGATAAGCTGTTTCCATCCAAATATTTGCTCTAAGATTTAATTGCTTCAAGTATAAAATTGGGGGATGGACAACAATTAACAAAATCTTGCTCACGATATCATAACAACCTCCTATCCATTTAATGAGACTATGAATACTGCTTTCAAACAACAAGAAAATCATTCTAAAACTTAACTGAATCAATATAAACTCAGCATTGGGCGACAAGCTTTTGCACACGATTTCCTCTCTCTTTCTACCTCTCTTCCATTTATTGAGAATATGGTTCCCGCTTTAAACTGAGACAAGAAGAGTTCTAAGGTTTAAATGCTCTCAAGTTTTAAACTGAGGGGTGGACAAACCTCTTGCACACGTTATCATCACTATCTCCCATCCATTTAATTAGAACATGCACAATGCTTTCAAACGAGAAGAAAAGCATTTTAAGGCTCAACTATCTCAGGATAAAACTGAGTAGTGGACAGCAATCGCCAAACGTTTTGCTCACGTTATTATCACAACCTCTTAAGCATTTTATGAGAACATGAACACTGCAAGCTTTAACTGAGTTTTAAACTGAGGGGTGGACAAACCTGTTGCACACGTTATCATCACTATCTCCCATCCATTTAATTAGAACATGAACACTACTTTCAAACGAGAAGAAAAGCATTTTAAGGCTCAACTGTCTCAGGATAAAACTGAGTAGTGGACAGCAATCGGTAAACGTTTTGCACACGTTATCATCCCTACCTCTTAAGCATTTTATGAGAATATGAACACTGCAAGGTTTAACTGAGTTTTAAACTGAGGGGTGGACAAACCTCTTGCACACGTTATCATCACTATCTCCCATCCATTTAATTAGAACATGAACACTGCTTTCAACCGAGAAGAAAAGCATTTAAGGCTCAACTGTCTCAGGATAAAACTGAGTAGTGGACAGCAATCAGCAAACGTTTTGCACACGTTATCATCACTACCTCTTAAGCATTTTATGAGAAAATGAACAGTGCAAGGTTTAACTGCCTTACGTATAAAATTAAGTGGTAAGCAACCATTTTACAAAATATTGGGCACGTTTCTGCACTACCTCCTATTTACTTAATGCGAATCGAAAAACTGCTTTCAAACGAGACGAAAATCATTCTGAGGAGGCTGCCTCAAGTATCAAATTGAGTGGTGGACGACAATTGACAAGGTGATGAGCACGTTATCATCACTAGTTCCCGCCCATTTAATGAGAATATGAATACTGCTTTGAAAGGACGGTAGAAAACATTCTAAGATTTAACTGCTTCAAGTATAAAACTAAAAAGTGGACAGGTCTCTCGTACACTTTACCATCACTAAATCCCATCCATTTAATGAGAACAAGAATACAGCTTGCAGACGAGTAAAAAAACATTCCAAGGTTTAACTACCTCTAGTATAAAACCGAGTGGTGGACAACAACCGACAAACCTCTTGCACAAGCTATCATCACAACCGCCCATCCATTTAATGAGAACATGAATACTGTTCGCGAACGAGACGTAAAAGCATCCGGAGCTTGCGCACAATGCACGCGCTGAAAAGAGAAGTACTAATTAACCAGAAAGTTGGGCACGGGGAGGGAGATTTCTGTCAGAGGAAACAATCACATTCTTCGATTACCAAGAACAGAATAACTCGGTCCTCGTGGACGACATAACGACGAGTTACGTAACAGCAGCCGAGCGAAATGCAAAGGATGGAGAGAGATTCCTGTGGGGGTGGTGCGCGTGGCGAGAGATATTAATAGCCATGTCGTGACGGTGGGATGGGGGGAGCACGCGCGAGAAAATTCTTCCGCTGTTACTTTCAGGGCTTTGACGTCTCGAGATAAACGCGGAATTTCGCGGTTGGAAAAGTGCCTGTGATATGCAAAGTTGTCGGGACGCGGTTGCGCGGATCGATACTTTTATGTCTATTGAAAAGCGATTGTGTTCAAATCAGAGCAGAAGAATGACAGCACAAATCTCTTTTTTGTGCTGTCTCTTTTTTTTTTTTTTTTTTGTTTTAGACATTATTTTGTTACTTTGCTTCTACTCATTTAAAAAGCTAAACGCCTTAACTGATGAAGACAAATCAAAGTTTGATGAGAGAAACCATAATTGAGGAGCTAACATTGAAAAAAGGATTACGTTCCAAAAGCAAGGTTTTTCTGGAGAAGAAAAAAACGATTAGGAGTCCTGAAATTACCTAATTCCTTATTGGTGTTACCTAGTCAATTTTTTAGCACTTTTTTTTTTTTGGCTATGTTGCTAAGCAAACTATTTAAAGTTATCTCATTTGTGCGGCCATTATGAATTAAATTTAACTGCGTGAAAGCGTCTTGCGATATGAACGTTAAGTCATACATAGAGTCATGAACATTACCAATTCGTCTTCAACATAACGAAAGAGACGATGAACGAAAGGTATGCATTGCTGCATGCCTTTTTTGAAAGCTGAACTGACTGTATATTCATGGCGCATGCTGCAGCACAAGTGCTTTAATCACCCTGTTATCACGTTGAAGATGAAACGAGAAAAATTTGCATAGAAAAAGAGAAAAGCGTGCATAGATCCAGACACTTTTAAAGACGTAAAACTCGCTTCTGAAGCACATTATTGTTTGAGTGATTCTCAAGATCGGACATTTTATTTAAAAAAAACAAACCTCTAAATATTATTGCAAGTAAAGTTTTTTGAAAAAAAAAAAAAAAAAGTTCGAGCTTAATATTAGAATCTTCACTTAAAAAAAATAATAATAATTTTTAAAAGAATCACTTGTTATTTACAGGAAAATGAATGCTAATGACTTTTTTGAGCTTAATTCAGATTATAAGCGGCACAATGTGATTGCCACACAATATTTCTTTCTGTGGTAAAATTAATTAGTAAAAAAAAAAAAAAAACTATTCACGACAAATTCATCGTAAAAATTAATCTCTATTTTAATGACATAAATTCGATGCACTCATTTTATGTTTTATTTTTGTTCCCAAATTATCGGAGAGTTTTCTATCTGCACACTAATTTAAAAACGGCTACCTGTTTCCCATGAGAATCTTTTGTTTTCTAAAACTTGTTTGTTGTTTGTACAAATAATATGGGGCAGTAACTTGCTGTTAAAGTATAAATTTGCATTAAAAATTAAATATGGAGGACACGCTTTAATGTTTTTTTCAAGTATTACAATTGTATTTATTTATTCGACAAATAATCTTTATAAATTTCTTGAAGAACAGCACCTTTTTGGTCTTAAATATGATTCTAATTCTTCAAAAAATGTAGACATAATATAAAACATAGATGGCACGGACATTCATGCTAATTATATTAAAGGCTTTTACTCTTCTTTTGTTCTTTTATTTGTAAATAACTAGAGAATAAGTTTCTGGTTAAAATCAAGTATAATATCAAATCAATTAATTAAAAAGTTTTAAAATATTATAGAAATCCTAAAAAAATATTTTGGCTGTTTGAGGACAAATATTCTTCTTTTTGTCGAGAAACAACCCTTTTGACTATTTAGAAAATGAATTGGAAACTATGGAAATAAACTTAGCTTACAAAGATAAATTAACTAATTCAGGCAATTCTCTTCCTGGTTTGTAAGAAATTTTAGCAGCAGGGGTGTCTACAATGAGAATTTTAGGCGTAAAAATGATATTCGGTTATAATATTTTGATAAATCAAAAATTGATTATTGCTTTCTCTTAGCCCGTCCTGTGATCCACCCCCCCCCCCTCATCAGAAATAGCTTAAATCTATCATGTTTGGAGTTGGTAGAGGCGAGTCCACTTGGTTCTTCTTAAGTCTAATACTTAGCTCCTACGAAAATAACCACAAACTTGTTAACATCTTAAAATTACCCAAAATGGAAGGGGAAAGAATAAATCTCAGCTCACAAGGAAAATATCATTAAGTTATGAATGGTTTTTATTCTTATCTTATTTTTTGAGAAATTTTATTTGAAATAGCATCAACAATGAGAGCTATGATTGAAGTGAAAAACCAACGTAAATGAAGCAAATTACCAAGAAAATACAGCAAATAGCTGTTTCAAGGCTGAAATGAAGTCCCTTCAGCAGTCCAAAAATGTTCATCAACGTACAACAAATAAGTCGTGAGCGAACAGAAACAAGTCTGTGTTCTGTCCTTTTCTATTTTTTTGATTGTGCATTTTTTTCATTAATGAACATCATAGATTTGATATTGTTATATGGTTATGTTATTCTTGATAATTTGTGCTTTATTTGCATCGTATTTTAGATGTTAATCATTTAGCATTTTTACACTGATGAACAGACTAAATTGTAATTTTGAAGTAGTTGTACTCTGTATTTTCTTAATAATTTGCTTTATTTACGTTGTATTACATTTCAATCATATTTTAGTACAAAGACCATTTGAATATTTTTCATTTAATAAAAACTATATCGACAAGAAAATGATGGTAATCTTAATTCAGTTGTTACCTATTCCTACAAAGGGATTACAATAAAAGTTTTGCTGTCAGAAACATTTTTCATCCGACCAAAGAAAATGTCCCCTTTTTAATTAAAACTTGAGTAGGAAGAAAGAAAGTCTTCTTTTATAACCTTAAATTAAATCTTACAATAGAAACTTAAAAACAAAAACTAATGCTTGGAATCTTCCAATGAATCCTTGTAAGTAATTAAACCGTTTATTTCAAAAGCTAGGCGAACGTTAAGCTCCAAAAGTCCGAAAAAGAATTTTTCCTCTTATTTAAAAAAAAAAAAAAAAAAAGATTAGAATTACAAAATTTGAAACTAAATGTATACATATTAAGCTATATTTCTTTCGGTAAAAAATGTTGTAGTATCGATGGAAAAATTTATCATGATGACATAAATGGTTCCTTAAAATTAGAAGTTTTATCGTTTGACTAGTTTTTAAAATAAACAATTCGATTCTATCCAGGCGATGATAAAATACATACTAAATTGTATTTAAAATGCTATATTATTTCCATTGAATTCGAGTAAACGCACAACATTAAAGCTCATAAACATAATCAAGAGCATTTTTTAGAAGAAAATAAGTTTAAAAATGCTCTAATTTCAATCGTAAATATATGAATGTATATATTAAAAAAAATGAAGGGTGAAATAATTTGTTCTTGTCCTTCAAGTTTTTCCCCTAGAAATGGCTTTTTTTTTTTTTCTTCTTTTTTTACCAAGGTTTTTGTCCACGTATCTTCAACATTACCAGTGAACATTTCCCCACTCATATTCCACTCCTAGTTCAAGAAACTACGACCCTCAACCAACCCCATGACACTTCGCTATGGGACCGACTCCTTTACAGAGAAGAGCTTTCTTCCGACAGAACAACAAAATCTCGTTTTCAAAAGATGTTTGGGTTTGGGGAAACGCACGAATATGGAAGTCATGTTTACTGAATTTGGCTGAAAATCGCAATAACCTGAAAAAAAAAAATTCAACACAAATTCTTACTTCCTATTCTTCCAAGGAGTTTGTTATTTATAGTTTTCATTATCGTGAGCAAAGCAGGGACATAACTTCATTTTAAATTCTATTTTTGGTAATTTCTGATGTAAATTCACGTTTTGCTATTTACAACTGATTGTTAAAAGTTACACGAAACGCATATTTATAACATTGTTGCCTCAAGAAGTTTTGAATCTAGGGAGCGTAAGCCGGAGGCATCGCCCCAGGCGGCAATTTCTGGGGTTGAGGGGGGGGGGGATACAGCAAATTTATCCTGTTTCTGCGTTTTTGTTGACGCTCGGTTATAAAAACTCACAGGGGGGGGGATAACCACGGTAGTTTCAAGATTAGGTCTGGCTTAAGAAAACCTAAAATCTGACCCTGGTTCTGCTGCTTTCATGTTTTATAGTTTTATTTTAGTTCTAACGATACAATTTCAGGGTTTTCAGATTCAGAATTTTCTCATTCACTGCATTGCCTATTATGAAATATGTATAAAACTGTATCAGAAAACTCCATCGGATGGTGAACGTGTTAACCCATTGTACAAACCAAAAAATAAAATTGAAATTGTTGTTTACAATTGATTAACCTTTTAACTGTCATGCCCGAGATAATCTCGGGCACAGCACTGGTGTTCGAAAATGTCACGCCCGAGTATTACTCGGGGTAATTTTTTTTTTTTTTTTTTGAGTGCATCATATTTTTATACCCGAATATCTATCGGGAGACGTTTATTTCGGCTTCATCTCTTTGTCAAACTCGACTGTTTCTCGGGTTTGTGCTTGGAAAAGTGTTTCCAGTTATACCACTCAAGACTGAATTACTGAAAGGTATTTACTTTTATTTATTTAATTTTTTTTCATTTATTTATTCTTTAGAAAATAATAATTTTTTTTTCATTTTTAGAAAATAATGCTCCACTAGAAGCGAACTTTACAACTGCCATGTTGAGTGGCAGCCTTCTCAAGCAAATATGCAGTGGCTACAAAACTTTAAATATTTTACCCATGTGCTTCAAAATATCAATTTTTAACTACTAAGTATATTTTATTTTGTACTAAAATTTTGATTTTTGCAATAAAAAAAATTGACAATTTGTGCACCCAAATCATCAAAATAACTTGACAGTTAAAGGGTTAAAAAACATAAGCAAGAAAACGAGAAAGGAAAATGCAGAAACCAAGAGTCTGTTTCAATGCTGCGGAAGTCTTCTATTTCACTCCTTAGCTCAGACTGCTAAGAGCTATACCGAGCCTATTTACTTTCTTATATGTACTGCTTTATGTTTGCAACTATCTGAAATTATTCTTTTTAATAGTCTTATTACTTTATGTTGGTTTTTCTTCACATTCAAAAACTTGACTGTTAACTTTCCAAATGCATTTGATTTCATTCATAGTTCAGATGATACATTTTCCGAAAATAATTTCACAGAAATCATAAAGACATATAAAATTGTATTAATTAATACTCTTTTGTAACGATTTCTAAATTGCTAAATTAAAATGTATATTGCTTTTACACGCTATAATTTCTCAATAAACTGTTTAAGTAAAAAAACTGAATATGAGTTTAACTAAGTGCACTTTAGCATGACAGCTCTTGAGAAAGTAAATTCGTATTATTTTTGATGATGGTCTTTTAACGCCGTCGATTTTTTCCCCTTTTATTGAGACTGATCAATTACGTTTAAAAAAATGATTGCGATAAAATATTTTTTATTATCCTTTCAAATTAAAAGAATTCGCAAATTATTGCTTTATTAGAACGCAAAGCTAAGTATTCTTTACAAAATATGTTTTGTTCCCTTATGTCTAATAAAAGCAAAAAAGTTGTCGAAGTAAAAAAGTTTTAGCAACTTTACTGTAGGAATAGTTGATATTTCTATCGTTTATAGTTATATTAAAAAACATCCCTTATTTTGTGTTAAAATTAACTTAAAAAATAAGAATAAATAGCATTTCTATTGGAAGACAAACAGATGAATTACTTGAGAACTAGTATAAATGAGACTTAATGCAGTTAGCCCACCTGATTTGAGATAGAACGAAATTTAAAGAACATGGAGCAAAAGTGCGCTTTTCTACTAGGGATGCACCGATTAATCGGCAGTACCGATTAATCGACCATAATCGGCCACTTTACCGATTATTAATAATCGGCACAATCGGGCCAATTAATTGGCTGAAAAATATTTTTCAGACATTATTCCTTTTAGTATTCTTTCACTAGGAAACTATAATGAATAATTTTATTAACAGTAATAATAATCCTCACAGTTGATATAAAGTTTTTTTTTTTTTAATGAATTTTCCTACTTTGAATAAATATACATAGACAATGATGCAACATTTTTCATGTGGCGATAGTTTTCTCCTTAGCACAGTGATTTCAGATAAACTCTAGTTTTCAAAGAATAAATGTATTGAATTAAATTGCTACTGATTACTAAAATACATGAATTAAAAGTACTCCTAAATTGGAGTGTTCACCACACACTCCCCCACCCTCCTTTTTTTAAAAATATTTATTTCCAATTAACATAACTAACATTGGAAGTTAAAAATAAAAGTTAAAGTTTTCGACTACTTTTTTCTTACAAATAACTAACAATGTGTTAATAATATTATTGACACTAATATGAAAATTGGTTCTAAGAAATTTGATAAAATATTGAAATTATTTTGTTAAAACTAGGAAAATGGAAAAAAATCTTCTCCCAGAAATAAATTACTTACTATTTCTAAACTTGGAATTGTATAAGAGATAAAAAACAGTGATGGTAAAATTAGTAGTAGAAAAACAATTTTCCTTATCATTAATCGGCTTAGCCGATTAATCGGCCGATTAGCAACAGCCGATTAATTGGTAATCGGTAATCGGCCAATTTGCTTATCGGTGCATCCGTATTTTCTACCAATGCGAATTTTAATTTCTCTTTACATGAATTATATTGCGTAACTAAAAAATTGTAACTACGAAAAACTGTTAAATTTTTAAGAAAACAATTATTTTTCCTTTCTCCGGGTTAATATTGGCGATTATATTGTAACGCCAAATGTTCCAACATAAAATATGGTAACCCACCCTGGAGTGAGGATGTTTTTGAAGGGGTAGGGTCCTGACCGGAAAAGGGGTTCCCTGGTCAAAAACCCCTGCTTCCCTTCAGCGGAAGTAGTGGAAATAAAGCGAAGTTGGCAAAAGACGTAAAGAGAAAATCTGAAAGATACCGTCAAAAAGTATTTTTTTTTCTCAATAAAACATTCATATTGCATTTTATTTACAAAAATATACTTTTACACTAACAGAAAATTCAACTTTTCAATTGAAAGATGTTTTAATAGTAGTGTAAAAAAAAAGTTAAATTTCAAGTATTTTTTTAGAATTTTTTAAAATTTTAGCTTTGTATATTTGGGTCATTAGAAGCGAAAATGGTACAAATCAGATCCGAGACTATGGAATTTTTTAAAATCAATTTTAATAACTACCACCAATTAAGTGTATTTTTTTATTGGTTCTCCATTTAATTTTGCGCAATCAAATATCAATTGCTTAGGTACAATCCATTTAGAAAGGACACAAAAAAATTTCTTTGTCAGAAGAAGGAGAAAATGACGTGTCCCAGCTTCAAATGGATAGAATTCTAAATGCAATTTAAATTAAGTTGAAATGTAACAACAAAATAAATTACACTGCATTTCTCAAAAGATGCTTCTGGCACTATTTCTGCAGATTATTATAAAAATGAAAAATAAATCTCTCCAAAACACTACTATTTATCCTTGTCTCTAGATTTTCTATGTTTCGAATTGTAATCTCTGTTACGAGCCTTTTGGAAATAAAATAAACAATTGCACTCAATCTGATATATTTTTTTCAAAAATATAAGTAGTATAACTGCCGTGATTAGCTTGATACATTGAATTATGCAGTCAACAACCAGGGTGAGCCCAATTCTTTTCTTATGATGGTTAATTTGAACTGTTGGATGTCCACTCTATTACAGTCGTATTAATGATGAAAACAATATTTTTTTTCTTGAAATTTCAGACAGACTTACAGTTTTAGGCTGTTTATTCCACTTTATGCTCGTTTTGTGATTCTAACCTTTTTTTTATGACAATAAAGATATTTTTAAAGGCTTATTGGTCCACTCTGTTACATTTCCAGTTACACAAGTGATCAAAATATTTTAAATCCTTTTGCAAAAATGAGTCATGTACTAGCCATTTACACTTCATTATACACAAATAAATGGGGACTCAATAGCAAAGATATTAGTTGGCGGAAATTATTTAAATTGATAAACTTAAATAAACTGTTTCAGACATGATTTGTACCATTTTCGCTGGAATGACCCATTTGCATAATATCGTTGGGTGAATTCCACAATTAGGTAACTATGATGCACTTTTCATACAGTTACGAGAAAAAAACTCAACAAATTAATGTTTTACTGCAGTTTTTGAAGAATATTACAACTTGATATCAGAAATATTAAATGAAAAAAAATCTAAATTTTACTTTTAAAGCATTAATGTCTTCTATCGAACAAAAATTTTCAACCCAAGTGAAGCATTTTATTTTTTTGAAAATGTAATGACCTAACTCTTTAGGATATGTGTTAAAAGAAATAAAAAAACAACTCACGACTTTTGACCAGGGATTTTAAGGCAGTATCATTTTTAAATTCTTAGTTTTCTTTTTTTTTTTTTTTTTTTTTGAAGCTCAGCTTTTCAATCAAGCTTATGAAAACCAAATTATTAGAGTTTATGTATTTTTTCTGAACCTAAAACAAGGGCTAATTACGTATTACTGCTAATTTTAGCTCCACTTTAAATCGCTATTCAATGCTTATCCGGGTATTACGCTTGTTTAAATCGTTATTTTGAATGTCAATATGTAATGTAAACCGTACAGTAATTATGAACAAATTTGCTAATCCGACAACAATCCGTCTAGAGCTGAGCGATCTTGCCTTTCTGTATACCAGTACCATGGTAAAAAAGGGACAAAAATCAATGTCGTAAAAAAACGGACATTTTTTTTTTTTGTGCTTGGGTTTACAGTACCTTAATGCAGTAAGTCAAGTACGTAGGTTCTGACTCTGCCATACTAAATCTACCTCAATGCAGCTTTATTTTACACATCTTAATATGTTTTATCTGACCTGATAAATCATATTAACTAAAACAACATCATGACAGAGTAATATTGTTGAAACATTAAAATGTATTAAAACTATGTTAAAATTAGTAAAAAAAATACTTAAACAAATGCAACTAAAAACAAAGACCCTGTTTTTGAAAGGGGGGTCTCGCACACCACATATAAAGAACGTTACAACGGATTTTTATGTTATCAACACAGTTAACAGGAAATCATTTAAAGACGCTTAAAGAAAATAGTTTCAAAAAATTGTGCAGAATTTAATATTTATCCTCAGTGACTTCAAAACTTTTGAAGACCTCCGTGCCAGAAAGGCTCCATTTTAAGCACTTTCATGAATCAAAAAATAATCTAACATTTAAAAAAATTAATTAAAAAAATTCTTTGTCGTATAATGAAATATTTTATTTGAGTTTATGTCTATGAAACTGATTTGAATGATATTTTAATAAAATACGCTATTTACGCATACTTACCTGCTACGTACAGGAATTGTTCCATGAGCAAGAATGTCTGCCCTTCTTGCACCTATATATTCCTTTGTGTGTAGTTTTAGTCCTTTTTTCCTTTTCAGGGAAATGTTAGGTGAAATGAAACAGATAACATACCTTACTTTTTTTTAAAAATGACCAAATTAGAAATTTGTTTTTTAAACTAGAGTACGTAAAAAACGAGTAATGCATTATAACACTTGTATCAAAATATTATTTTTCATTTTTGTCTTTAAGCTTGTACCTTCAAAAAAAAAAGAAAAAAAAGAAAGATTTTCACTTTTTTTTCTGTGGGATAAAATAAAAATAAAATATTTTCTATATAAATATTTTCTGTCTGATTATTAAAACATTTTTGATCAAATGAATCAGTGAATAAGATAATTATTGTGTAAAATATGAAAGAGCAAAGAAATAAATGAATTAATCATCTAGTATGTGAGAAAAAATTAATGAAGGAAGAGAAGAGTAATTAAGTAAGAAAGAAATTGAATGAATAACTTAATAAACGAAAATATAAAGGAAGGATATAATGGATAAGTGCTTTAACAAAAGAATAGAGCTTCCCGGGTTCGATCCTAGCCGATCAAAGATCCACCGTCGTTACTAATGGTAGCTGGGCGACGTAAAATAAGGGTCGTGGTCACAAAGTCCTCCAAGTGAAACGGTACCTCTGGGGTGTTCTAGATTAGGGATTTGTTCGGTCCTTGGTTAGGATCAAAAAACAGAACTCCCTGAGTCAAATCGGCCTTCCACCTTAATGGTGCTCGTAAAAACGATAGCCGTACTTATTCCCCTTTAAATCGGATAGATGTGTCTGCTCGGGCTCGGGTACCCAAGTGGTTTCAGAAACAACAAACACAACAACAACAGAATAAATAAGTAAATTAAATGAACCATTTTACTTTGCCCGGAGTGTACCTAATAAATTGCATTAAACATTTAAAATCAAAACATATGTCGAATATTAAAAAAGTACTGTAATGGACATCAGTAGATTTCAATTCAAACTTAAAATGTTTATTACAAAAACTATTATTTTATTATTACAAAAAATATTTTTATTAGCCACAAAATAATACAAAATGTGCATCGAATTTGGAATATGACTTCTATTAATATGTACCTTAATCTTTAGAACTATTTATTTTTGACTGGAACTAAACAGATGTTTAAAATCATTGGCAATATTGCTAGATGTATGGCTGCAAAGTGCTAAAGTATTTTACCTTGCCCCGCTATTTCACTTTACCCCACATTCCCCTACTCTGCGTTTGCATGATTTCTAATCAACGAGACAATACTCATTGCTCCGAAAAAAATTTCAAAGCCGCTCAAAAAATATTACAAAGAACGAAAGGGAACACTTTTCTGACTCTTTTTAATTATTAACACCGAGCATTAAGCCCAGATCTACCGAAGCGTAGAGAAACCTCGTAAAAAAAAATCCCGCTTTGTATGATAAAAAACGTGAAAGGATAAACGAGCTTCCACTTATTTTAACGGCATTTTAATCGAAGCCCCCATGAATGGTTGATGAGAAAGAGGTTGAATCTTTACGGTTGTATTTTTAATTCAGTTCTTAATTAACCACTCCTAGTCCACGTTTACGACCAAATGAGCCTTTTCCACTGATTTTAGAGATGAAAAAGCACTTTGGAAATGCAGCGGTAAGGTTTTGTAGGCATAAAGAAATAGTAGACTAGAATATGTAATGTGCTGGAAAAACGGCCATCGTTGAATAGTCGGAAGAGATTTTCCGTTTTTTATCCCCTTTTTTGGCAAACGAGGTGCATAAATAATGGTGGAAGGTTATGCGTTTGAAATACGTGCTCTTTAGAATCATGATAAGTGTAATCCTTATAATTTGTTTGAGAATCTATAAGTGATTGTTAGTCCCATTATAAAGAGTTGCTTTACTAGTTTTGGCAAGATAAAAAATAATAACGTGAGGTTAAGAGCTGTTTCTAGACAACTCCACCAAATGACAATTCTTTTCCTTCACTATTCTTTGAGAATGTAAAGACGTTATGAAATAGTATTGAACTGTAATCTTACTGTTACTTCTAAATTTATTTTAATATTTATCAGTAATTATGTCTTTTTTTCCACCAAAAACCTTTAGCAAAAATGAATATGTCTATTTTGATGATTTTTAGTTACCTTGGCTGTAGTAAAATTTGAAGCCAACGAGTTGGCGTATGTGTCGTTAGAGCTTACCCCAGCTGGGAGAGTTATTTCGGGGGTTGCGATTAAATTAGGGTTTCTCCTTTCTGATCATTCTAACTACTTATACTCATTCACCAAATCGACTGTTTCGGGTTTCTGTTGACCAGCTATCTCTTGATGGCACAACTGTAATCATTTCACGATGCATAATGCAGCATATCTATATGTATGCAAATATTTTGTTGTTTTTGCTCAACATAAACAAAGCACGTATTCTTCTCCCCCGGAAAAATCCAAATTGAGAGTTTCAATGAATCTTTTACTTGTACATTAGAAAATCAAAAATGACAAAATATTTCCCGTGCAGTTAATATCCCAGCTGAAATTCAACTCAGCTCAAAATCGCATGCCCATCACCCCCGTTCACCATAATTTGCATAAAAAGCACCGCAAGCCCACCTTCTCTTCCCACAACTGCTTTCTCTCCAGGCTCGAACAATGGAATGCCAAACACAAACGCCCATGACATGACAGTCGCATCCCTGTTTTTTTTCTTCCTCCTCCTCCCGTCCTTTCCTCGACTCTTTGGAAGTGTGTGTTTGTGCATTTGCACGCTTATATATCACCCCGCATTGTTGGTTTTTTGGCAGCCGCAAAACAGCGCTGCACCCCCGCAGGACAGGGGATACGCACAACAGATGCGCCACGTCAACAACAAGCGCATAAAAATCTCAGCTGTTAGCAGCTGCTGCCATCCACAAAAGTACTCGGACAGAAGATCTATAGCATGCACCGACTGCTTGTCTATTCCGATGACACTAATCGTGTGCATTCGTTTGTAGATCTGTCTGCTTTTATCATCATTTTATTTATTCCCCCCCCCCGTTCTTTGGCCCTCCACGAGCTGCAAATAAGCTCGGAGCTTGACGAAGCTTATTTTCCAAGTACAAGTCAGCCAAACATGCAACGATTGCGTTAATTTTACAAGTATTACAGCAGAAAAGGATCACTGGTCTTGGCAATACTTATCGGACTATAGTTAAAAACGAACTATATTTCTAATCACTTCGTAGTCATCTGTTTCTGATGATACTAAAACTAGGCATCAGTTAGCTGATTTGTCCATCCAGCCTTCCCCCCTCCTCCTACCTCTTTTCGGTCTCCTCGAGCTAAGCAGAAGCTTAAACATTTTGCGTTTCATGACAAGCATTTTCTTTTCAAGTACAATAGCCAGATCTGCACTATTACGTTAATCGTTTCAACAGAAAGGCTGATAACATTTCTTGGACTTTCATGACAACATTTCTCCGACAGTTTAAATCAAACATAATTTACGATTACCTTAATAACCATTTGGTTCTATTGAAACTAAAATTGTTTTCCTCTCTATGATTGTCTACTACTATCACCGTTTAATTTATCGCCCCCCTCCCGCCAATAAAAACTATCTCTTCGAGCTACGTACAAACTTGAACCATGATTATTTCTATGAGAATACCAATTTTCAGGTTTCACAGTCAGACCTGCGTAGATGATTATGTTAATTTCCGAATTCTTGTAACAGAAAAGCAATCAATATAACAATTATTAAACATCATTAAAAATAAACAACGTTTGTTTTTCTCAAATCGGTTTTTTTCTTTTTGTTGCAGCGATAGGGGAAAAAAATCTGGTTAAATTGCTATTAGTTCAATATAATTGTGACAACACGTCCGCCGATAATACTGATTTCTCTGAAAAAACTTCAAAAACAATTGAAAGCAAAGTACGTTTCAACACATATTTTTTAAAGATTAACTGTGCTCTTCGTGTGTATTTGAGTTACAAATAAATTGTTATAGTTTGATTTTCCGCTTATCTACTAAACCTGTTAGTATTAGGCTTTTTAATTTAACTGTTATTTCAATAATAAAAAATAATTCGTTAAATCAATAATGAAAGAAGGTTTTTAAATAGTTTGAAATTTTACAGAATATCGACATGAGCAAAAAATGTGTTAAAATTATTTTGTTAGTGTAATAAAAAAATGGCACTCAAATTGAAAAATTTATATAGAAAAAGGGGCCACTCAAGTATAGCTTAATATAATGCTTCTGCTTGATTTCTATTTTCTACTTCCATTTGGTTTTAAATAATCAACACTCTTATGTTATTGTAATTATTTTAATTCCAAACCAGATACATGCACTATTAAAAACTATGTTTTGACGAAAATCAATAACATGCAACATTTCTAAGCAAACAGCATGTAAGCAAAATTTTAACTAAAATAAGAAAGTAATTTGAACACTCCGCAAGCAAAATACCCGATATTATCTTATTGTATAATAGTAAGTGTTACCCATTATTAAACTTCTTATGTTATGTCAGATCTTTAAAGCGGATAAGGAGCAACATACTACAACACTAACTTATTAGGAAAACAGCTAAGTTATTTAGCGTGAAAATAGGGGGAAAATAGTCACTTGCAAAATATCTAAACCGTTTTTTTCACACAAGGAATTTTAATCCTGAAATTACGAAGAAATGAAATGTGAATTTGATGTTGAAATAAGCATTGGTACTTTTAAAGTCATTTTTTTATTTTAGTGAGAACAATCAAAACTGCGCTCAAATAAAATAGTTTCATTCAGATTATTAAATAGTCTCAAAAAAAAAGAAAAGAAAAAAAAGCATGCATTAAAAGAAATTTATCAATGATTCATATAACAGCGGGTAGCGAAAAAAAAAAGGTAATTCAAAGCTTTTATTTAAGCACCCGTTTTAATTGCGACGAAAAATTTACAAATTCGAAATACTCGAAGCAAAAAAAAGGAAGAAAGTAAGAGAAGGGGAAAAATACCAGAAAAATCGAAACATTGGCACATACACTAACTTTTAAACACATAAGAATCCACGAACAAACTCACTAATTTTTTAGCAGTTGGATATACTACCTATGAACCCTGAAGCAAATCATTAATGTATTGATTAAGACATTTTTATTTAAAAGCACTCCCTGCAAGCACATAAAAATGGGGGGAGACAGGATGGATCAGATCTTAAACAAACAAAATCAATAAATTAGTCTTGCGAGAGTGAAAGCAGTTAATCCTCCCAAAAAGTCTAAAATAAAATCAATTTCTCATCGGCAGCAGGCCTAGTCAAACATCATCCTGCCTGTTGACTTCTCTTTTCCTCCCCCCTCCCTTTTACGAAAGTCAATTCTCTGGTGGCTTTAGCGGAAACGCGCTCGTGCCGGATAGTTTTCCAAGTTAGTTTACTCATCAGCTTCTCATCGGGTAAGGATGAAAAATTGAAACATAAAGTCAATTAAGGTTTTTCGATTAGCGCACATGACATTTGATATTTTCTGAAGAAATGATTTTTTTTAAACAGTAGAGAGAATGAAGTACAAATGTAAGTTTTTGCTCAAAACTCTCGATTTAATTATCATTTTTGGAAACGTAAAAAAAATTTCATTTCTGAATGTTCTGATAAATACTTTTTTTTTGCGAATACACTAAAAAATTAATGTTGTTTTTACAGTCTAATACAGCTAATTTTATAGTAATAAACGGTAAAAATTACTAATTTTACAGTAATAAACTGTAAAATTTCTACTTTTGCAATGCTAAACTGTAAAAATGCTAATTTTACAGCAATAAACTGCAGAAATGCTAATTTTACAGTTTATTACAGAGCAGTTTACAGTTTTAAACTGAAACCTCTGCTGTCTGTAATCTACTGTTGTTTTTACAGTATAATACAGCTAAATTTTACAGCAATAAACTGTAAAATTTCTAACTTTAGAGTAAGAAACTGTAAAAACAACAGTTCATTTTTTGTAGTGTATTACTTTCATGAACATTCATTTATTTAGATATAATAAAAGATTTTTTTGGAAATAATACCAATGAAATTGAAATCTTAGTTATTTAATACAAGTGGATATCAAAATATCAAACTTAATTACTTGGGGATTTAGTAAAGTAGAAGCGCTTTACTTTTCTTCCAAAGAGAAGAGTTACAAGAAATTTAATTTTTAATATAAAGATGAAGGATTTAGATATTATAGTTCTAACGTTTTAGTAACTATTACTATTTCAACGTTGTTTTTTTTCTGATAAAATTCAAAATGTAAATTATTTTTAGTTATAGAATAGTTGTTGTGAAATAAAGTGTTGTAAACCGCATTCTCGCACTTTTTTCTATTCGCTTAGTCAGTATTCACATATTCAGATTCAAAATTTCACATTATGGATGACTTGTGTTGTAATTAAAATTAATATATTTCGTTATACGTTTGTAAGCCCCAATAATGTTGATAAAAAGAAGTATTGGAGTTTAAAATATTTCATTAAAAAATCAATAAATAAATCAGTGAGACATAATAAAAAATAGAAAAACGGAAGAAAACACTAAAAAGGTAGCGTTAAAGAGTGTAAAGGGATGGTGACATTATTTTCATTTAAATTAATAGTTTGCTTTCGCCATAAAAAGAAACAATTTTTAACTTAAGTCAAATAAATTTATGTTCCACTGAAATTGTACAATTATTGTTGGTAGATGAGAACGTTGTGGAATGCTGGTAAAAATAAATAGCGGGGCAAAATTAAATGGCAAAATAATTTTAGTTTTTAGCATCACTTATCTGCCAATATTTAAACTTAAAGATATATCTGACTTCAATCAAAAAATAAGTAGCTTCAAAGATCAAGGTATATAATAATACAAGTCATTTTCTTAATATATTTATTGTATTATTTTGTGGTTTATTAAAACAAATTTTTGTTGTTATAAAATAGTAAAGAAAATATAATTAACATTGAAATATTAGTTGAGATCTATTAATGTCCAGTACAGTATTTATTTAATATCTGGCTTGTTTTGGCTTTCAATATTTACTTTATTTAATTCAATTTATTAGTTACGATCTCGATAAAGGTATAGGCTATGTGAAATAGTCTATTCCGTTGGCTTTATTCATTCATTTATAAAATCACTAATGTAGGGTGAAGTGGGGTAATTGCGTACTTGGGGCAAATGTGTACTCATTTGAAAAAAGGAGGAAAAACTGAAGCTAGCTGCTATCTAGTGGCACCATTTGGAAGCCTGTAATTCAGTAATCACTTCTCAGATGGCTGAACCTATGTCCAGATAATAAAGCTTTATCAATCTGCCTCTATTTCGTCAGGTGTTTTTTCGTTATGAATCACATTTCATGGACTTTTGTTTACAGTGCTGCAGGATCACCATTTTCAGCTAGATTTGATTAATTCTTGGATAAATCACTTGAAGATAATTTTTTTTCTTCATTAATGGCTGCAGATTAGTTAAATTAATGTTTATCCATACATAATGTTGGGGTATACATTTACCCCGGTTTGTTTTCAGTCACGGGGTAAATGTGTATTTTTTTCTGGGGCAAATGTGTACTACAGTACACATTTACCGCAAGCAAAATGTACATAGAATACTCATTCACCCACTCCTTATTAGGCCTTTACAGTCTTATTAGGGCTTATATTTTTACAATCTTACTCGGGTTAACTCTCATTGTGCAATTTGTGAAAAAAACCCGGAGAAAACACTTTTGTTTACCCTCACTCTGAAGATATTAGCGAAATCGATGGCAATGTTATTGTCACCAAGCTTCCAAAGCCATCTGTGGGAAAAAGAGGTGTTTTGATATTCCCAGTTAAATTTTCCTCCTACAACATGGGTTAGCAGAGTTGCTGGAGGTCTCACTCAAACTTTCTATTCTCATTTTGATCGCAGGACTTGCCACTATAATTCCCTTTTTTTAGCCTACTTTCCCGTTAAAAATAAAAGAGACGAAAAAAGCATTAAAATTGGCTTAATGCATCTAAAAAATGTCGCCAAGTCCAAAAAATATCGCCAAGTCCAAAAAATATCGCCAAGTTCAAAAAATATCGCCAAGTAAAAAAAAGTCAAAAAGAAACAAAAAAATGAAATAAATATCGAGAAATTAAAAATTTGAAAGTAGGGTATTGAGATGGGGAATTTGTGTGTCGGTCGGTCTGTCGGTCGGTCTGTCGGTGTGTCGGTCGGTCTGTCGGTCTGTCTGTCCCCCCCTAATAACTTTTGAATGAACATTCCGATTTGGACAAACTTTTTTTTGTTGGAAAGATCTCGGCGAGTACAGCTCATTCCCATATTTGATTTTTCGATTTGAACAATTTTTGGTTCAAATTTGAGCCGTTCAAACAACCGGTCCCGCGATACTAACTTTTGAATGAACAGTCCGATTTTAACAAACTTTTTTTTGTTCGAAAGGTCTTTTCAAGGATACTTCATTCCCGTATCTACATTTTCGATTTGAACAATTTTTCGTTCAACATTGAACCGTTTAAACAAGCTGTCACCTCTAATAACTTTTGAGTGAACAGTCCAACTTAAACGAGCCCAAAAAATATCGCCAAGCCCAAAAAATATCGGCAAGTCCAAAAAATATCGCCAAGTCCAAAAAATATCGCCAAGTCCAAAAAATATCGCCAAGCCCAAAAAATATCGCCAAGTCCAAAAAATATCGCCAAGTCCAAAAATATCGCCAAGCCCAAAAAATATCGCCAAGTCCAAAAAATATCGCCAAGTCCAAAAAATATCGCCAAGTCCAAAAAATATCGCCAAGTCCAAAAAATATCGCCAAGCCCAAAAAATATCGCCAAGCCCAAAAAATATCGCCAAGCCCAAAAAATATCGCCAAGTCCAAAAAATATCGCCAAGCCCAAAAAATATCGCCAAGCCCAAAAAATATCGCTAAGCCCAAAAAATATCGCCAAGCCCAAAAAATATCGCCAAGTCCAAAAAATATCGCCAAGTTAAAAAAAAATATCGCCAAGTCCAAAAAATATCGCCAAGTTAAAAAAATATCGCCAAGCCCAAAAAATATCGCCAAGTCCAAAAAATATCGCCAAGCCCAAAAAATATCGCCAAGTCCAAAAAATATCGCCAAGTCCAAAAAATATCGCCAAGTCCAAAAAATATCGCCAAGCCCAAAAAATATCGCCAAGTCCAAAAAATATCGCCAAGCCCAAAAAATATCGCCAAGCCCAAAAAATATCGCCAAGCCCAAAAAATATCGCCAGGTCCAAAAAATATCGCCAAGTTAAAAAAAAATATCGCCAAGTCCAAAAACTATCGCCAAGTTAAAAAAATAAAAAGGTAAAATGAATATCGAAAAATTAAAAATTTGAAAGTAGGGTATTGAGATGGGGAATTTGTGTGTCGGTCTGTCGGTCGGTCTGTCTGTCCCCCCCCCTAATAACTTTTGAATGAATATTCCGATTTGGACAAACTTTTTTTTGTTGGAAAGATCTCGGCGAGTACAGCTCATTCCCATATTTGATTTTTCGATTTGAACAATTTTTAGTTCAACTTTGAGCCGTTCAAACAACCTGTCCCGCGATGCTAACTTTTGAGTGAACAGTCCGATTGGAACAAACTTTTTTTTGTTCGTTAGATCTTTTCAAGGATACTTCATTCCTGTATCTACATTTTCGATTTGAACAATTTTTTGTTCAACATTGAACCGTTCAAGCAACCTTTCCCCCCTAATAACTTTTGAATGAACATTCCGATTTGAACAAACTTTTTTTTTGCTGGATAGATCTCAGCGATTACAACTCATTCCCATATTTGATTTTTCGAGTTGAACAATTTTGGTTCAACATTGAACCGTTCAAGCAACCTTTCCCCCCTAATAACTTTTGAATGAACATTCAAATTGGAACAAACTTTTTTTTGTTGGAAAGATTTCGGCGAGTACAACTCATTCCCATATTTGATTTTTCGATTTGAACAATTTTTGGTTCAACTTTGAACCGTTCAAACAACCTGTCCCGCGATGCTAACTTTTGAGTGAACAGTCCGATTTCAACAAACTTTTTTTTGTTCGAAAGATCTTATCAAGGATACTTCATTCCCGTATTTACATTTTCGATTTGAACAATTTTTTGTTCAACATTGAACCGTTCAAGCAACCTTTCCCCCCTAATAACTTTTGAATGAACATTCCGATTTGAACAAACTTTTTTTTTGCTGGATAGATCTCAGCGATTACAACTCATTCCCATATTTGATTTTTCGAGTTGAACAATTTTGGTTCAACATTGAACCGTTCAAGCAACCTTTCCCCCCTAATAACTTTTGAATGAACATTCAAATTGGAACAAACTTTTTTTTGTTGGAAAGATTTCGGCGAGTACAACTCATTCCCATATTTGATTTTTCGATTTGAACAATTTTTGGTTCAACTTTGAACCGTTCAAACAACCTGTCCCGCGATGCTAACTTTTGAGTGAACAGTCCGATTTCAACAAACTTTTTTTTGTTCGAAAGATCTTATCAAGGATACTTCATTCCCGTATTTACATTTCCGAATTGAACAATTTTTCGTTCAACATTGAACCGCTCAAGCAAGCTGTCACCCCTAATAATTTTTGAGTGTACAGTCCGATTTAAATAAACTTTTTTTTTTGTTCGAAGGATCTCAGCAAGGATACTTCATTACAGTATTTAAATTTTCAATTTGAACATTTTTTCGTTCAACATTGAACCGTTCAAGCAACCTTTCCCCACCTAATAACTTCTGAGTGAACCATCCGAATGGAATAAACTTTTTTTTGTTTGAAAGATCTCGGAGAGGTTCATTCCCTTATTTCGCTTTTTGGTTTGAACCATTTTTCGTTCAATATTGAACCGTTCAGAAAAAAATTTAACATTAGCGCCTACGGGGAATTTAAGTTGAATGTTGATCCTGGAACTTAAAGTCGGATTTCCTTCAAACTAACTTTGTAAAAAAAATGGTTTTGATAAATAATGTTTGTAAAGTACTTTTCTGAATAATCTTCTGTGAGGACTCTGATTCCGACTCCGACTCCACAAACATGGCGGAACTGCAGGCTCAGAAAAAAATGACTGACTGTGCAGACGATTTTTTGTTTATTTATTCATTTGTGTTATTGTATTTATTACTATTATTTTTTTTTTGGCAGACGATTTTTTTTGTAACAAAAGTGTTTCATTCACGAGGGCATTTTATTCTTTATTTATATTTAACAACTGGCAACGGTTTAAAAGTGAAAATCGAGACATTTTATCGACGGACGAGTTTTTTTTCCTTTCTTTGATAAAATGTGTTTTGATGTACTTTGTACTTTTAATTTTTTTTTTTTTTTTGAAAACGATTGAGGAATTTTTCTGCGGAAGAACTGTAACAGTTACATTCTTTAAAAGGTGCGATAAAACTTCATTTATTCATTTATTTACTTTTTATGTCTCTATTTCATCTGATGAGAGGGGTATATTTTGCTTTTAGAAATCAGCTTTAAGTGCTAAAAAGGTATGTTTGACATAATGTTTAGTCTCAGATGATCAGGAGAATAATGATCAGATGCTAGAATGCCGATGTCGATGTACGGGAAAGTAGGCTCGTTTAGTTCTTGACAGAACTTCTTGTTTACCTTCCAAGATACAAATTTTGACATGTTCTTTTCAATTTTGCTATTAAAGATTTTTTTGCCTTTTACTCCTATGCTTTGTACTTTGTTTTCATCTTTGTAAACTGTGCCAATTAAGAGAGGACAGAAGGTGGGCAACAAAAAAAGTGCACAGCTTCAACTGGAAAATTCGGAAATAAAAAAATCATATACAGAATGTTTTGTCCTTAACTGCTCTTTTGTACTTATTTGGCCCAACAGCAAAACAACTGAATTATATAGGATTTTCATGCGGCGTACACATTTGCCCCAACTTGTGGGGCAAATGTGTACTTCGGAGGTGGTTTTAAAAACATAGCAATACAACCATGAAAAAAAATAGTTTTTTAAAATTCTTTGGGTGATTTGTAATCTAGAGAAAAGCCGCTAAAAGGTGATATAAAAAAAAATAAAATCCTGAATAACTCCCTCCCCACCAGAGACTGAAGAAGTTGAATTTCGTCAAAACAGGTACACAATTACCCCACTTCACCCTAATCATCACAGAAATGTATTTATTTGTATTCCACCATTTACTTATTTTTTTGTTAATTTACTATTTCATTTATTCAGTTTCATATTTTTCTCCTTTTTCTCATACATTTTTCTCATACATTTGTAGATAAATTTACTAGTTTATTGTTTCATTATCAATTCATCAATATTTCTTTTATTTATTCATTCATTTGATGAAAAATATTCTTAATAATATAATGGAGAATAGTTGAATAGAAAAATACGCAAGGAGCAATAAGTAATGTTTACACCTTTTTCTTTTTGAAAGCACAAATTTATAAACGAAGAAGATAAAAAGTTTCAATGCAAGTATTTTTACAAAATGCATTATTTTTTCTCAATGAAGAACAATTTTCAAAACAAATTTCCAGTATGTTCATTGCGAAAAAGGAAAGCTATCTTAACTACTTCACTTTACCTCACATTCATCTACTAGTGTAGTTAACATGAAAAGTTCATACATTAGTTTTTTTTGGAAAGCTAGCAAACTTGCTATTTGTTATTGTTTAATCTGTTGTAATAAATTTGCGCAATTGTACTTTCTCAGAAAGAAATCAAATTCACTAAAAGTAAGTATTCTAAGTATCATACTTATGAAAAAGGTATAAATCACAAGGATTAATTTTAAGTGCAATGCCTTTACACGAATCCCCAACATCATTTCTAAAATTTTCCCTTCGCCGCTCCGAAACTCAGAGCTGTTTGATTTCGCGAAAGAAACCAGCTCCCTCGTTACGGCAAATAGGGATAATTTGCAGCGAGGAGGGAGAGCAAAACAGACATCGCGCCACCAATAATACAAAAAGGCCGGATTAAAAGCCTAAGGGGGGTTTAAGGTCCCGCAGTCATTTTGTTCTGCACGTCAGATTCGTAAATTGGAAGCAAGGTCAGTTTATGATCTGCGGAATGACCTCACGTTGGAGTTGATAGCATCGCCATTGAATTTGATGGCTGCCTTGACCACCTGCTGATCGGGGAAAACCAAGCGAAAGTCTGAGATTGGTTTTTCGCTTTCTTGTGCTACAACAACACATGACTAGTACATCATGGAAAGAAATATATCGAGATTTCTCTTTAGTTTCTGGAATGTTTAATCTGAAAAAATTTCATTTAACCACCGTAATTTCCTACTTAAGTTTACAATTTTTTTCTTGATTAACGCAACAACAAAAAAACCCCGCCATTTAAAAAAAGAACAAGAAAATTAATACAATATTTTTATGTCAAATTTTCCACGCACCAGCAGGAATGTTATCAATAACATAATCTTAGTCTATAAAAGTTTCGTGATGTCACGGGTCTTGTAAAGATTTCATTCACCCCTTCAACTCTTACTTCTTACTCTTTCTCAAAAATAAGACCGTACTTGATATTTTATTTTTCAAATTCTGTTCGTTACTTTAGGAGGTTTAAAATTAAGCGCTTTTTTGCATATATTTAGAAATGCACTTACATAGGAGCTACATATTTAGTTTAACGTTGCTTTTTAATTAATATTAACTTCTTAATATCGTTTACTTCTGGAAAATTTTACTTGGGCCTTATCTTTCTCATGTGACTTATATGTAAAAAGACAACAGAAAAACTAGTCATACCATTATCTGCAGATTTTTCTAAAGTACGATAGGAATACTAGTCATACGTTATCTATGAATTTCTCTCTCTACTGAATACTTAACCCATTAATGCCTGACGTTTTTTTCAAAGATATTTTGTATACTGGTTATAAACAGTGTTTAATGGACAGGAAAAATAATAAAAAAATATTACGTAAAAAATATTTTTTTTTTATTAAGGAAAGAAAAATCTTCTCTAAAAAGTTACGATAGACTCCAGAGGGTACATACTTTTTTTCTAAAATTTTTTTTCTGCCTACGATATAATATTTAGAAAGACATTTTATAAGAAGAAATAAAATCAGCAATTGACATAAACTGGGAAGCTGGGAATAACTTTGAAAACTTATCTTTTTTTCTTGAGATTGTGAACGATGTAATTTTCGATAAAGATCATATTAAAACTGCTACAGAACACACTTTACAATGGTTATGTACAGTAATCTGTTAATAACGAATTGAAAGAATACCAAGGTACTAATTGAACACTATTATTTGGATGAAATGTTCATTTTGGGGAAATTCAGACCCTTTTTTGCACCGTCCCTAAAAAGGGACGCTAGGGATTAATGGGTTAAGACATGTAAGAGAGTGCTCCACACGTGCCGAAGAAAGCTTCAGGGCAGAAAGGAAAGATTATTGAACTTACTTGGTGAACGAAGACATCTGGACCACCATCCATTGGAGTGATGAATCCCCATCCTTTAGCGACATTGAACCACTTGCATTTTCCTCGTCGTCTGCTGAGCAGGGTCCCATTGCCTCCTGCTAAGAAAACACTGAATTAATAATAATAGCAATTATTAAAATATTACTTAAAAAATTAGGAAATAAGCTAAATTTACTGGGGCTAAGATTAAGGTTATTAAAAACTTTCCTGTGCAACGTTTTAAGTTACATGGTATTTAAAATTCCAATTTTAACTCTGAAAGAAAAAAATAATATTTCCTTATTCATAACTTTTTAGAATAAGTTATTTTATAAACATAATAAACATGTTATTTTATTTTGTCGATTATCAAAATAATTTTTGTAACAAAATGATACTGTTTTTGTTGAAATGTTGACATTCAGTGCACTATTTATTTAGTTAATGTTAGGTATAATTTGATTTTATATGTTTGATACAGTTTATTAAGTGCACGCAGGGCAAAGTGAATAAGAAGAAGTAAAGTATTTCACTTTGTGCCCAAATTCATTCATATTAAATCTCTCCAGTATTTAGCTATTAATTAATATATTTATAAATTACTACCCAGGTACCAGTCGCTACCCAAGGAATTATATACTATATCAATTAAACTTTTGGGTAAAATATGAGTATGCGGAAGACCCTTCTTCTTCTGTACCTCGTTTTAGCTTATTTTGTGTTGATTTTAGACCATTTTATGAAAGAGAGAGAAACTTTTTGTCCTGAGAGTCTTGCATGTGATATAGAGAACTGGGGTCAGTGCAATAAAATATATGGAATATTTAATCTTTGTGAGAAAAATCTAACCTGGAGGAATCGTGAAGGCTATATAACATTTACGACAATATTTGGGATGAATAATACTTTTCCCCACAACCTAGATGAGAATGAGCATTTGTGTGCATGTATTACTCCAAATTTGTTATTTTCAAAAAAATCAGACGAACTTAGAAAAAAAATAATATTTATCAGAAAAAGTTTGATAAATTAATTGTCGTAGAACTAAAATGCGGAGACATTAGCAATCCGGTCAAAAATAAGGCAAAACTTAAAGTGCTTCGAAAAATTGAAAAGGATAAGCAACAACGTTAAAAAATCACAAAATTTGCAAATAGCAGTCCGTATTATAGTCAACAGTCTTTAGATCCACAAGTCCACAATTTTTGCATTCAAAAAAGGTCTCCTTATAGCTCCGTAACACATGTATAGAATCTTTTACAATTTTTCTATTTGATGTTGTTGCTGACCATTTATAATTTACAACACACAAAGGAATGCATACATTTCTGTTTAAACAATGTTTGTTTTCTAACCATAATTTTAAAAACGCTCGTCTTGACAACCATGACTATTTCAAGTTTTGATTTTTCTGTTGGTAAGTTTTTTTTTTTTTTTTTGAGAGAGAGAGCTGAAAAAAAATGAAGATCAAGTATTATACTCTTATAAAAACTGAGTGAGGGATATTGATAGGTTAGTTAAACAAGAGAAAGTGCAATTTATAAATAATCGAGGAGCACCATTCTCGTAATAATTAAGCGTCATTCCATGGTGACTAACGTAACACTTTCGGCTAATTTTTAAACTATTTTTATTTAAAAGCTAAGTGTAAAGAATAATTTATAGTTGAATTTGTAGATTTTAGGTGTAGATAAAGGAATATGGGTTATTTTTACCAAGAATGTGAAGAAAAATAACTACTGATAGCTTTTTTTCAGTAAAAACTGCACTGTGAATAACGTACATTTTTGTTGCAAAAGGTAACGTTTGTCACAAATCATTTTTAAGATTTCAAATGAGGAGAATTCGAAAAACAGGTGAAGATGTTCTGTTATTCACCTTGGAATGAACCTTAGACAAGAATATTTTAACCAATGGCAACTCATATGAAGCATAAGAGTCTGACAAGCAATAACTTCAAATATTTCTCTCGTGGATAGAGATTTATTTACCGTACGAAATGTGCAAGAGGGAACGGATAAATAATTAAGTTTTGAAATGATGGTTAACTTATCAGCAGCTTGCAGAATAGTCAACAAATGATGCTGTAACGGAGTATCTTAAGTGCATTAAACGCATCAGAAATCATCATCCAATCCAGATGGGCAGACAAAGTCTGAAATTTCTCGGAAGTTAATTTTACTATAAAAAATTAACATGATCCAAGAAGCTACAAAAACTATATATCCTTTTAATTATTAAAACCGTCTGTGATGATGATGTATTTAAAAAAAAATATCTCCAACCACAATCTAGAATTGAAACTATGTCAGTATAAGGGCAAAAAAGTATTCACAAAGTTACAGTATTTTTCCACAACTCGATGACAAAGTCATTAAAGACCATACGACTAAAAGATTATGCATTTGTAAACGCATCTCAAATGTAACAAAATTAAGCTTTAATGAATTCAAAAAATATCGCGTAATATTTTCTGAAAAGTTCACCAGCTGTAATATTAAGCATTGTGTAATTTTAATTGTTTTCTTAAAGCTGTTTATGATACAGTAAAATTACCTTTTATACTAGGATTTATTGAACAAGAGGACTTCCTTTGGACTTCAGGCTTTTGAAAATACTTAACGTTTAGCTCAGCCCTTTTTTGTGGGGGGGGGGGGATGGAGCATTCTTCCTGCAATTTAAACATTAACGCACTAAACTTTCTTCCACTTTAGAAAAGAATTGACTAATTACAGTGCAAAAAATAGATGTTTTTTCAGTATAACGCAGCTAATTGTATAGTACCAAAATGTAAAAATTGCTAATTCTACAGTAATCAACTGTAAAATTACTAATTTTACACTAATAAACTATAAAATTGCTGTTTTACAGTAATAAACTAAAGTTGCTAATTTCATAGTTTATTGCTGTGCATTTTACAGTTTTAAACAGGAACCTCTGCTGCCAATATTATACTTCTGTTTTTACAGTATATAACAGTTAATTTTGCGGTAATAAACTGCAAAATTGCTTCTTTACGGTAATAAACTGTAAAATTGCTAGTTTTACAGTTTTTACTGCGCATTTTACAGTTTTAAACTGGAACTTATGCTGCCAGTATTATACTGTAAAAACAACGGTTTATTTTTTGCAGTCTAGAGATGGTCAAATATTTGAACGTGTTGGAAACTTATTTCCCATTGCTTGATTATGAGTCAAAGGTTTAAATTCGTTCGCGTTAAAAGGCGTCTGATTCGTTAACAAGATGGAAAAAATAAATAACATAGAGCAACTGTAATGTAAAACACGAAGAACGGGAAAATGTATTGTTTTTGCTTATAAAAATAGATTAAATGAGACAAGGTTTAAATGTTTCAAGCATATCGAATTTGAGAAGCAACATATTCTCCTTTCAGGAATAAAAGAAACTCTTTCTTACGCTCGAGCCCCCATGGGCATTGTTGGGTGCACAACAACGAACCACCACAATAGTTGCAGACAACATAAATACGAGCAGCGTCTCTAATAACGAGGATCACAACGTAAAAAATTAGGCCCATAAAGAAGGGAAGCCGAGGAAAAAAATTAACAAGCGTTCAAAAAGGAGGAAATAAGGACGTAGAAGCCAATTTGCAGACCTAAGTAGCAACATAAATTTGAGTTTATGTACATACAGGAAAAAAAGAAGAATCAAGTGAAATAACTTCTACTCCCAAAACTACCAAAAAGCCTAAGGTTGATTGAAGAGTGCTCCTCCTCCAGAATTCAACTCCAGAATCTCAGCAACGAGCGCGCGCGTGCCTCTAAACAGTTGTGTCACTAAACATGCCTGCGGGCCCTTTAAGGTGCCCCTATTTTTTTTAGGAAGTGATGCTCCCCCTGACCTTAGACAAGATGCCCCCCATTTTTCCCCTCCCACCATCAGAGGGTGGAGGAGGAATCCTGCAAAAATAGAATACCCTTGTCTGCTATTGCGATCCCAAAGGAAACCGACGTAACCTGCACAGCAGAGAATTCTTTTTCTTTTTTCTTTTCTAGAAAATTGTCATTTATGTGTTTTCAAGTAGTTTACCGGAAAATAAAAGAAGTATTTTTCGCATATTACATACATGCTCTTAGGTAGTATAGCGTATGAATGTTAGGACATCCCCCCCCCCGATTTTGATTTCTGAATTTTTTTTCCTCAACGATTAAAGTGCCATCCCCCTAATATCAATTATAGCCTTTCACGGCTATTGTTAAATTATAACTTTTTTTCTTTTTTTGAGATAGTTGAATAAAATTTACTCTTCCTTATTTTTCAGATACAAAGAGTCATTGTTTGTAAACGTATAATTACTACACTGAACGAGACAGATTTATATTCACTAGCTGTTGATTCAGCTTCGACAATCTAATTAATGATATGAAAAATCATTGCTTAAGAAATTTGAGCGTTTCTTTCTTCTTTTTCTTTTCGAGATTAAAATAAGTTACGAATTTTGGTTATGATTTTCAGCTTTATATTAACCCAATAATGCCTGACATTTTCCTTTCCCAAAGATAATTTCTATACTGGTCACAAACAATGTTAATGGACAGGAAAAATTATTGAAAACATATTTTGTAAAAAGTAATTTTTTTTATTAAAAAAGGAAAAATCCTCCTTAAAACAGGACGCTAGGCATTAGAGAGTACATACTTTTTTTACCAAAACTTTTTTTCTGCTTACGATATAATATTAAAAAAGACATTTTATAAGAGGAAATAAAAGCAGCAATTAACATAAACTGGGATTTTGTCAATAATTTTAAAAACTTAGTTTTTTGTTCTTGAGATTGAAAGATGTAATTTTTGATAAAGATCATGATAAAATGGCTACAGAACACACTTTACAACGGTTATGTGCTGCAATCTGTTAATAATGAATTGAGACATCATCAAAGTAATAATTGAACACAATTATGTAGTTGAAATGTTCATTTTTAGAAAATTCAGACACACTTTTTGGACCGTCCCTAAAAAAGGACGCTAGGTATTAATGGCTTAAATTAATCTATTTCTTTACTGAAGATTTATTGTTTCATAGTTTGCAAAATTGAAGGATATAATCCTAAACCTTGAAAAGCAGAATTTATAAGCGCAATATGTTAAGAGAAAAAATATTTTTAAGTTCTTGAAATATAAAAGTGATTTATATATCTTGAAAACATTAAAGGGGCATGCGAAGAGGCCTTATGAGATTAAAAACCACAGTACCCTTAAAATTCGGGCAGTATTATGAATATTAGTCTGTTACTATTAATGTTGGAAATATTGTAAATAACATTTCATATCCATGGAGAAAGCTTTAGTCACACTAGTTTTGTTACCCCATAATTTTATCACAGTCTCATTTCTTTAAATGAACAAAAAAAAAAAAAAAAAACTTTTAATCAAAAATACTATAACTTTAGAATTATACTAATACTATATTTAAGCTATAAATTTAGATAAATTTCTTCAAACACCTTATTTTCAAATAAGAAGCTCTATTTTTACTTGGCTATTAGTACATACAGTTATACATTTGTGTAAGTTCAACAAACAATACTTTGGAAGTTTTAAAATTCCGAAGCATAATAAAACAATAAACATTTACAGGTAAAATTACTTCTATTATAAGCATATTCTAATCAACTAAAAAGAAATGGAATAAAGCTATAAAGAGGGAAACAATTCAGTCCGAACTTTCAGAATGGATCAACTTCTAAATAACAGGTGCTTACAAATTATTAAATTTTACACTCGATTACATATTGATACACTAGCAGCTACTTTAACACATTATTAATCTGCTTAGATGCTTGCAAGTATTAAATTTTGAAACAAGTTGTTAAACCGCATGAATGTATCAAATTTTAGCGTTATTTATAAATGTACTTAGGGGAAAAAAAAGACATGTCTTCTTTTAGGTTGATTTTAAATCCGATTTGTAGCTATTAGTTTGAAAGAAAAAAACCTAATCTAAATTTTTAGATCTTAAAAAGTAATCCCCTCAGCGTGGTTGCTTTGCTTCGTTCAAGTTAGATTGAACACGTTCACTTATTTTTCTTTATTTCTTAGGAGTTATATTTATGAGCTTTTCATTTCCCGTAAACAATGATAAAGTATTTACAAAGTGTCAAGAACTTGTTAAAAACATTTTTCATGCAGAAGTGACTAAAATTAAACACTAAAAAAGTTTTAATTTTATCATAACTTATTTCAGTTTAGCGTTTATTCATGAAAATAGAACAACTACAAAAGGTTCTAAATTCAGTATAATTCATCAATTAAATTTCAAAATTAACTTTGATAAAAATAATGCATAAATTTCATATTTTATCATTATGTAAAATCTGTACAAAAGTATTTCAAAGGTACGAAATTCTGGATTACGGTACAAAAAAACTTTACCAGTTAACTCAAAGTCTAAATATGGACAAATGCTGAACTTACCTTTGGTTGTTTGTTTCATTTTGAAAAATTAATAACAAGCACAAAAATTTTAGGACACAATTATAAACTCAAAAAATTAAAACTTTGTTTCAATCACAACTCAACCCAACTCGATGTTATTTCGTTAAAGTAAAGAGGAATAACAAAGAAAATATCCTACATTTAGACTAGCTCATAAATTTAGTGGAACTATTACAAAAATTAAAAAAATGGGTAACTTTTATATCTTATCATTCTGTGGAACCCGTAAAATAGCACAAAGTCAAAAGGTAAAAACTTCTGAATTACAATAAACTTCTTTTCAAATGAGTTCATTTAAAGCTATAACGTTAATCAATGTTTCAGTTAGTGACTGTTATTTGCTTTATTTCAAAAATTCATGACAAACAAGAAAAATATGAATAAAAAAAAAACTCTTTATATGAATTTCTAAGTTTCTGTCTTGTCTATCGAAAATGCTTTTTATGGTTGGAAACTGAACAATTAATCTCGTCCTTAGATATTTTTTTTTTTTTGAGATTATGTCAAACTATGAAATACTACTTAATACGCAAAATTTAGCAAATTGTTGTTTTTTATGTAACTGTCTCAGTTTTTTCTCTTTCTTTTTTACTGTTTATTTTATTCAGAATGATTTGAAGTTTTTTACACTCTGCATGTTTTATAACTTTGTTGAGTCATTATAAATACTGTTCTTCCGTCACTAAAATTCAAAGAATTTTGAAATGCCCACAGTTTTAACGCTTACAGAACAATTATAGTTCCAAAAAATGTTGCAAAAAAAAAAAATCCATTAATTTCAGATTTAGCTAAATGCTCCCAAGGAGCGGAAAAAAATGGCTTAGTTTGTACTTTGATACCACTTTGGCATCGGGTTATTTTATCATTTCTTCAGGTCAAAATGTTGACCACTTTTGTTAAAATTTAGGGCATTAAAAAATGTTGAGTATCAATATAAGAAAAACCGTATTTTACTACTCAACAAAACAGAAAACGTGCAGTTGAAATTTTCTAATCATTATGAACTAAAACTAGAAATTAAAAATGTTTTCCTCAATAATCTAAAAAAAAGGGGAAATGGCAGGTAAAGTAGCAATTTACATAATTTCATTTTTTCAAGCCATATTTTATAGATTGGCATACTTTAAAATAAAAGAAAACAACTATATTGACGATATAAATTGTTTTGTTTTCCAGAGATGAAATGCTTTTTCGAGGAGAAAACCAGAAATTTAGAATTTCATTCGTAGTTATTTTCATTTTTGATTCATATGTTTATCATGTCATTAATTTTGACAAATAAAGTCATCAGTATTAATGATCTATAAGGACAAAATTGATGCCTCTTATGGCTTTAAATGAGCTAATTCGAACAAAAGTTTACTATAATTCAGGAGTTTTTACATTTCATTTGATACTTCTCTTCAGGTTTCGCGGACGGATAAGATATTGGATTTGCTCATTTTAATAATTACATTTGATGGTTTATAGAACTTATTCGTTACATTAGATTAAAACCTATTTTGTCAGTTTTTCTCCAATATTTTGACAAAATAACATTAAAGTCGGTTAAGTTATGATTAAAACAAAGTTAAAGATTCTTGAGCTTATAATTTTGTCCAGCAGTATATTTTAGTGTGTGTCATTGAGTTTGAAAAATAGAACAACCTATAGCTAATGGCAACATTAGTTCATATTTAGGGTTTGAATTAATTGATTCAATTTTTGTTTCTTTATTTTTTACCGTAAGCCAGGGTTTTTAGTCTTAGAGTTTATACTTTTGTTTAGGTTTCACCTACTAAAAAAATATTAAAGTGCACATTTTCTAATTACGAATATTTGTTCATTGTAAAATTATACTAAATTTGGAACGATTTTATTTGATCAATTCAGCTATTTTAATGCAAAAAGGTAAAACTGAGTTAAGTTATGACTAAAACAAAATCAAAAGTTTTTGAGTTTATAATTTTATCCACCTCTGCACTTATGAAAGTAATTTTATTGAGGGCACATTACTAAATAAATACATAACAAAATGAAAAAGTAAATAAATAATTAAAATATTCATACATTTTTTAAAAATAGACCATCGACCTTACTGGACCTTACATCGACCCTTAGTTCTGGGTCTGATTTAATCTAGTTTTAAATTGAGTAAAGATTAATTGGGGGGGGGGGGGCACGATATTTCTTTCTTTTCTATATTTTTCTTTTTTGTGGTACCTTACGATATTATTATTATTATTATATTTTGTAGTATTATTTCAATATTTCTGTTTCACCTTCTAAATCCAATTTAGACCAAAGCTACCTTTTATTCCCCCCTCTCTTGCCCATTCAATTACACTATATCAGTCACTTAGGATTTTAGTGAACAAAGTACACATGTTTTAAAAGTCAAAGTAGCGCCATTCTGGGTTTGAGAAAAAGTATCTGCACTGAAATTTTACACCCTCACAAGAGGAAAACATTCCTCAGCCAAACCTTTTCAGTAACGTAATGCATTCGTTGATCAAAACAAGAATATAGTCGGCGCAATTGCGATTACTGCTAATGTAAATTATCCAAATAAGTGATCAGAAGAGCAATTTATGTTCAAGCACAAGCAGCGCGGCTAAGCTCCCCCCTCCCCCTCGCGCTTTAAAAATACAAACAGCGCAATGGGCAATTGGCGACATACCTCCGCAGCATCCGAATCTCATCCCTGCCGGCATACCAGCGCACCTATTCTGCAGAAGCTCCAGCCTTCTCAGAAGACAAAGCCCCGCCTATCATCAGCCACGGCTGCATAACAGAGCTGTTTGTCACTCCACACTGACTCACGAAGAGGCAATGGGCCAGAAGCCATCAGCCATCCCCATTGGTCTGCAGCCTGTCTGTGACGTTGTACCCTCTATTAACCAGCCGCCTACATGGCCACCTTAAAAAACCTTTGCATTTTTAAACGAGGTTTGTTGACATCAGCTCGCTGACAGAGCACGCCGGGACATAGCGTGCTGATGGATTCCTCGACTTCTTGGGCGAAAACAATACTTTCAAGGCCTGGAGACGATAAAGGATTTCAGAGACACTGCCTTCTGCATAAGTGTTACACAAAGGGGAAAATAGTCTGGGAGGAATTAAAAGCATGACAAGTTGGATGAGCTTCAAAATGGAAATCAGCTCTGTTCCAAGTTTATAAATAAAGATTATTATATTATGTATCTTGCACGTCGCTCCACATCAACTTGCTACGCTGAAAAAGGAATTGACACAGGAATTGAATTTGGGTTTGTAGACGACGTTTGCCCTGTGGGAAATGTTTCAAAACAAGGAATTGCTTGGTAAATGGAGAAAAGAGCATCAATTTACTCAGACTTACTTAAAAAAATCAGAAAAAAATTCGAAATCATTTAGAAGATCTTGTAAAAATCTTTCTGTGTAAGGAATAGAGATACGGTAACGAGTATTTCTTTTCAGAGTAAGTATTCGATCTTACAGGAAAAAACAAGTGATTAATTTATTTTTAATTGTAACGAAAAACTTTCACTTTCCTTAAAGGCGAAAAATGTCTTAAAACTTTTGTGTTACATAATTCAAAAATTGTTACGCAAAAATTATTAATCAGTTTTTAAATTCCCATATAACTTATAAAATAACCATCTTGAGTTGTCATGGCTCTATCTTGAAATATATTTCAAACCATTTATTTAATACTAAGCTCAGCTATACTATAGATTTAAATTCTTCCCATTCTTTAATAGAACAAGCAAAAAAAAAGGGGAAAGAAAGGATTAAAAAAGATCCCAAGGAAATGAAAGAAAAAGGCTCTTCGCTCATTTAAAAATAAAGTTAAAATCGGGCCTATAAGATGATAGTTTTGTAAATAGTAAATAAAATCATCGTATCATTATTATTTTTAAGCCGGGAAAGAGTCAAAAGTAAAATTTCATGTGCAAAATGTATCTGTAAAGAACAGTCTGATAAATGATGTATAGTCACAAAAATAAATAAATAAAGTTTCAAAAGTCAATTGCATTAATTAGAATAATTATAATGCAAAAGATATTGCATTTTAACAATGCTGTGCAAATTCAATATGCACTCATTTCAACTTTTGCAATTAAGTACTAGTTTTCCCCATTCTAGAGTAATGACGAGCGTTATCTTTAAGGCCAGGAAGAAAAGGTACATTATTAAAGCACCCCAGTGATTCCCCCCTCCCCCCACTCTCCGAATCATTAGTGCAGCCACAGCTAACCTCTTCGGAATGGGGAAGGGATACTTTGAGATGCTAGTCCAAGGATTGGAAACTTGGTTTCTCGCTATTTCCCAGTTCCCCCCCCCCCCCGAGAATCACAGTTTAAAGTCACCAATTTGTGAGTAGGTGCGGCTTTTAACGAAGTTTATAGTCAACACATTTTATTTTAAGTCTACAGCTTCAGAATACGCAATTTAATTACAGCTTCCTAAACACTTAACTATAGAGAACAAAAAGCTGTTACACAAATGTGACACTTTTATGGTGATCAGTGATTCTGGAAATTACTTATTGAACGTCTAGTCATTAGAAGTCACAACTTGTTATAAGTAAAAATGCACATGTATAAAAAAAACATGCATTACATTTAAAAAAGAAACCAACTTAGCTGTTTAAAAAAAAAGTTTTCACCAAATCTTATATAGTTGGAAATCCAAATTAATGTAGCGTTCAACAACAACCATAGGCAAAAGAATGCACTGATTTGAACCTGATTTCTGAGCTTCTTCTAATGTATGTGTAAGTTTTCAGACGAAATTTGGTTATTTACAAATGAAATAAGTTCTGAAAGCTAACTGGTTATTTTGTTTCAGAAATTAAACACTGTCCCAGTTATGTAAATGTTAATTTAGTTCTCAAACTGAATTTCACATTTTTGTGAGTAGCAACTTATCAATTTCCAGCACAAAAAAAAAAAAAAAAAAAAAAAAAAAAAACCACTTCTTCCATGTGAAGCTTTATCAGTTAAAAAAAAAAAGTTCATCTTTAACAACACCGAATGCTTCAAACATAAAATTTTGAATTCCACCGAAATACGTTTTCTTCCAGTATGACTATTTCAAAAACAATCATTTCTCTTCAAGGCAATCCGAATTACACGTTAGACACAAAAAACCGTCATATCTACAACCAGAAGGCCAGATCGGTTACCAAGCAAATTTTAAAGTTTTCTTCACGTAATACTTCATCTATATCACCTTCATTTCCTTTCATTGCTCTCATTCATACTCTTTAGAATGAGAGCTTTTTTTCCTCCATTTACCCTTCATGAGTATCATTTTACTCCACATTCTTCATCCACATCCTCTGCCGCGCTCATTTAACCAAATTACCTCCCAAGTGAGCAGCTCCTTCCGTAACGTGTTCTCCCCTCCAAGAGGCACCCCTCATCATCGTTCCATTTCACCTCAGGCGAACAATTTTATCAACCTCTAACCCCTATCTTCATTTCACTTTGTTTTCAACACCAATACTGATCGAATTTAAGTTTTCGAATATGATATCAGCATTGCAAAAAAGTGTAAAATTTTCAGTAAGTAATCGAGGTCATCCAAATAAAATAACTCTCAAAGAATATTTTTGTTTTTATTTGAAAAATTTGAAAATCGTAGATTACTTTTTCACTTCAAAATTTACCATACTTAATCCTTTTTGCTTACTTATTATGTATTTTTGATAATGGTTATTAATTCAAAAATGAATAAGATCTATTCAATAATAGTTATCGGTTACAAGAAATTAGACATCGGGTTTTTATCACTAACAACTGGTAAAATAGGAGCTAGCTCGGGAAATCATCAATATGTATATGATTCTGCTAACCTAACATACAAATAAATCTCAGAGAAGAAAAAGAACTTGAGTTTAGTGACAATGGCTTGAAATTTTTGTCACCTTTATGTTTATTTAATTTTTTTAATTAATGTTTAACATTTGTATGAAAGAATAAGATGAAATTTATACTACTCCTAAACGGTGCATCATACTATTTGTAAAATACATTTATGCTAAAACGACTGAAATAAAAATAAATAAATAAAAAACCGACTTCAAAAAATGGCTCTAAAAAGTGAAAAAAAAAATTCATTCTCTGCACACCATACATACTTTTTTTTTAAGTCGCTAGGATTAAAAGCAAAATGTCAAAATCATATGTAACCATAATTCAAGTACACCTATAAATTAATGAATTCCGGCTTTTCAATAGCAGTTTCATACCTTACATTGAAACTAAACGTATTTGTATAGCGGTATACATGTCTCGCTATTAATTTTGAGTGGTTTTCTAAAAAAATGGAAACGAAGTATGGTTAGACATCACTTCCCCTGTCCCATTTGAACCGGCTTCAAAAACTACGTTTAAAAGTAGCATAGGTGGTGTTCAAAGAAGAAAATTATTTTACTTTTTAGATCAATTAGTAACTGTAGCTTGAAATCGACTCTTCTTTTATTTTTATTTTACTTAAAATTATAGGGCTAAATTTACAAGACCCGTGTGTTAACGAGCGTGTATGGCTTTGATGTAACTCTAAGTATATAAGTTTTAAAAAATATCATTGTTATATATGAAGATTTATTTGATTTATATAAAACTGTAAGAAAATGTATTTGTGTGGTTTTAGTTAACTTCTTAAAAAATGTCCAAAAATTTATTTTAGAAATTCATAACATTTCCATAAAATTTTCTCAACAAAAATGTAAGAAATTCTTCTAAAAGGAAATGAAAAGATTTTATGATTGAGAATTTGGCTAAAAATTTTTTCGATTTCGAGTACTTCTTTTATCTTTGAACTACAGATTTTCTCTTCGCTCTGTATTTAAACATTTCAGCGATATTCAGTCTGAACGATTGTTACATATAATTTTCAATATATATTTAATATCCTTTATGACTAAATATATTTACCTTGTTTCACTTCAATTTAATGAGAATAAAGGATATTTTATTGCCGATAACAAGCCTATAAACGTTTTTCAACTGAATGAAGTTACTTTAAAGCTACAGTTGATCTATTTGAATATTTTATTTCATGCTCTAATCGTAAAATGATGTAATGCTTACCAGGAAAGTACTCGACTTAAGTAATAATGAAAAAAGTTAAAAATGGTACCATTCGAAAGAGCATACTGAGACATATCTTTGACCCAAAGATCAAGTGCCCTCGTCCCCTCGTTTTCGAGATAAGGGGTCTTAAAGTCGGCCGAAAATGAGCCAAATTTGAAGACTTGGCAAGAAATTGAAGCTAGCTTCAGATTCTCCCTTCCGCTGCTTGCTTGGCATCGCATCGTTTCCATGTTTGGTCATTTGCAAAGAAAGTAAGATGTTTTACCTTAACTCTTTACTTGTATGAGCTAAAATAAAGAATGCTGGTCAAGACTATGCTGTGGAAAACAGAGAGCTTTATTCAGAGGAGCGAAAACTTTACAAAGAAGTTAAAGTTTTATCTTTTTACGATTGATAACAATACATTTTAGAATTTTACTTATCTGAAGTTTTTTTACTGAACTAAGTTGTATGTATTAATTATTATACGTTAAAATATATTGCACGTGTTTCTAAATGAATAATTTGGGATAATTAAATAAGTATGAAAAGCAGCTAATATGATCTCATGTACAAAAAATGAAAGAAATAATCTTTGGGGTAGAAATTAAATTGTCATAGATTATGACATCAGTTCTTATTGAAAAAAAATCGATACAAGAAGTTTCACTATCTGCCAACTCTTAGCAAAAACATTTATTTTTTTTTAAATTGAAATCGAGAAAAAATAAATAATTTTTAAAAGAAAGCGAATTAGTAAATATCATAGCTGCAAAATTATATCCACGTCAGAAATTACATCAATGGTAGAGGGAAATAGTTATTTCCATTCTTAAAATATACTAATAGAGTCGGCATTCATTGTAAAACACCCTGCCGTTCAAACAAATTGGTCAGTGTAGCGAAAAGTCTCTGTAACGTAAATGTAAAACATATTGCATGTTAATTTCGTACTGTTTAAAAACACTAGAATAACTTTTACTAGTTCTGCTATATGTTCAACGGGTAGGAAAAGACTAACAAAATTGTAAATCAATACAAGTTTTAGCTTAAAGTTAATACAAGTTTTAGCTCTGTAAAAGTAGAAAATAGGTGAAAAAAATCATGAAAGAAGGCTTGATGCACTGGAAAAAAAAACGCTCAAGCGAAGAAAAAGCACAACTTAATAAAAATAATTAAATACACAGAAAAATTTAAAATAGGAAAGTTGGGTTTTGAGCTGTGGAAACTGTGTACCTATCAGTCTGTCTATTGGTCAGTTTTTCTGCTCCCCCCCCCGCAATAACTTTTGAGTGCATAGTCCGATTCGATTTTTTTTAATCGAAAGATCTCAGTGAGGACAATAAACTCCCATACTCGACTTTTTGATTTGAATAATATTTCATTCAATTTCGAATTTCCAATTTTTCCCCCTGTCTTCACTTGTAACTTTTGAAGGAGCAAGTTCGATTCGAGCGAACATTTTTTTTTTCGAAATATCTTAGAGAAAACACCTCATTCCTGTTTGATTTTTTTTATTTGAACACATTTTCATTAAATTTTGAGCATTTTTTTTTTACAAGGCCATTCTTACATACCCAGTGATGCAATTGACAAAAATGTTTACGGGAACTCACTTTCAGTTATAGGGGACCCACCAAATGAAAAGTGGTTTGAAAAAATTAATATTTGCAATTTTTACAATTAAAAACCCTAAATATACCCCCCCTATACTACAGAATTGTACGAATACTTAAAAAAAATAATTAAAAAAACAGGAGGTTCAGTTGTCACCTCCTGTTGACAAGGGTCCCTTAACAAGGGGGACTCCACTTAAACAAGGGACCTGCTTTAATCGCAAATAGTACGATAAAATTTAATTTTTATGTGTCGTTTAAAATTGTTTTTCCTCTTTAAAAAGCTCTCTGCTTTCCATGTCGTAGGCTTGATAGTAGCTTTCTGCTTTAACTCGCACAGGTAAAGTAAAAGATTTTTGTAAAGCCGTCTTTCAAAAGCTTTGCAGATGACCAAAAATGGGAATCAAGTTTTCCGTTGGATGAAAGTAGTGTAATCGCACCGCAGCTTCCCTTTAGGACCTTATATTTCGATAACGGGGGCGCGAGGGCAAAAACGCGTGCGTCCAAAAACATGTTTTACAACACTCTTTCGATTGGTACTCATTAAAAAAAATTTCATTATTCCATGATCGCGTACTTTCCTGGTTAGTAAGAACAAATGCTATGTTCTTTACCTAATGTCCGTAAACTGAATGAAAAATCCTAACCTCTAAATACTTATGTATGTAAATTATTGAGTAAGAGGACTATTACATTTTAAAAATTAACACAACTATTTAAGTTCTATCTTTAGAATGATACTGAAATGTATCTATGTTTCGCTCTGTTTATTGGAGACAATTATTGTAGTTTTTGCATACTTTTAGCAATTTATGGCATTATATCGAAATACTAGGAAACAAAATTCGACTTTTAAAAAAATATTTAGCTTAGGAAGTTACAAAAAAAAAGAATGTATACAAAATATAATTGTATAATACATTCTTTTTTTGTAACTTCCTTTTGTAATATATATTATATTACAAAAAAAAAAGTCTTATTAATAACTTGTTTAAAAAAACTCCGTGTTTAAATTTAGTGAGAGTAACAAAGGAGAAAAATTATTTTTTAAATTTCTTTCGAAGTATTTATGTTATGTGACGACAAAATTCATTACAGGAGCAACATTACTGAATTATAAAAAGCAACACATAGCAATAATGCTTAAAATATTTTTTAAATCCGATAAAAAATTTAAAGGGATTTTTTAAAACTAAAACAAAAAAAATGCGAGTACCACTATATTAGTAATATAAATAATAAAGAAAAATGCCTGAGTGCTTCTGCCGAATAAAGTTTATTTTTCATATTTATAATTGCAGAAGTATCGGCATTTATGTTATGAGCTCAATATTTCCAAAAAGTGAAAGCGGAGATTACACGGAACATTACAACCACTCACTAAAGGTTCTGAATGCAATGTCTTGTGCTTAAGTGCTTGTACGAATGAAAGCTAATTGTTAAACCACTGAGTCATACAACTCGTTTCCTACGGCTCAAGTAATAGAAAGAAATCAGAACTTTAAAACTGGTTCCGCATTTCCAAGATTTTACTATCTGAAGCAGAAAATATGGAAAGCAACTAGATTTTCATATCTGTTTCAATGCTATGGAACACTTAACTGATTTTTTTGTTGAAGATTTTTTTAAATACATACATTATTTTATTTTTTATTTTTTAAGAGCTTCCGAATAAGATATACCTGTTGATAACGTATACTACAATGTTTTCTCGGTGTATCACTTTTCACTTTTTACCTTACCGACAACTAGTGCAACTAGCTCACAATTATTGGGTGCAATCTAAAAATTAAAATTTACACTTAAATTTAACTTTACTGTCGCTTAATTAACTATAAGTTCTTATACTTGAAACAATCTAAGATTAACAATTTTATTACATCATTGTTAGATGCAAATCTGTCGCTTAACCCTGTACGCAAACGTACGGAAATGATAGATCGCACAAATTTCGCTTTTTAATGTATCATTTTTTCCTCGGTTTTAAATGTTACCTATTTGATTCATTATTTTCTGCCCAAAGTTTTGAAGAAGTTTTCTTATAATTTAAGAACACAAAAAACAGCGGCAAATGCAAAAATTTGAAAACATTGCTGACACGTGTTTCGGGGCTACAAGAAACCGTTTTTTCAATTTGAAAAGAAGTGGGCTAAAGGATGTCTTTTGTTGAATTCCCTTAATTCCATGAAGTCACTTTGTTTCTCATTGAGATTTATTGTAACCTGGAAATAGGTGTCTGAAATGTCTTTAAACTACTGGGTTCATGACGTCATTTAAATTACTTAACAGCATGAAGGTATTCTTTTATTTAGGGTGGTGCTTAATAACATAATTTTTCTTTTTGAAACTATCCTCGACAAGCTTAAACTTTTTCTTCTGTACTTACATAACATATTAGTCTGAAGGACTTAAGGCAGTGGTTGGAAAAACTACATTTCTTTTGTAGCGCACTACAACTACAACTACTTTGTTATAAATCTAGTTAACTACAACTACAACTACTTTTTTAAAATTGTAGCAACTACAAACTACTTTTGAAATGCCGCTACTTCCAAACTTTAAAAAAAAAATAATTGAAAAAAAAAAAGCATACACAGTTTGAGGATTGACCGAAAAAATTCGAAAATCGGCTTAGATAATTAAATTCACTTATTTGGACACGGAATATCAGTACGAATTATTTCTCTTTCCTTTTAAGAACTTGTTTTACAATTTTACGAATATTCGCCGCAAAATAGAATTCAAAAGTTGGAAGATTGAAAAATTTAACCTTCAAATTTCTAATAATTTCTTGCCAGGGAATGTTTAAGATTATGACAATTATTTGTCGGAATATGAAAATCATGATGCCAAATAAACCAATGACGTCAAACAGATAGAATGTATTGCGTCAAAATGGTGTATCTAAGATCAGCTCACATTTTTATAGATCTTATTTCTCATTGGTGTCCACTGGTGCTTTTGTGCAAGATTTCCACCTATCAGATTCTATTAAACCAGATTCGAAAGAATTTATTTCTCAATATTTTTTTTAATTTTTTCATTCATTCATTTTTTTTTCAATTACCAAAATTAAAAGTAGTTTTCAGAAATCGCTACAAACTACTATTTATTTATAACGCGCTATTTACTACTTTACTTTTTTTCTAAAGTAGTGCGCTATCTTACAAACTAGTAAAAAATGTAGCTACTACAGTAGTTTCGCTACCGCGCTACGTCCGATCACTGACTTAAGGTAACATATTTTGATTTAGGTCCGATGCTTTGTGTGCTAGAAAAATTACCTCACCAAATTACTTCAGATATAATAATGCATTTTCTGTAGATTATTAACATGCACTGAGCTGTGTTATAAAAGCATTTTATTCATGACTTGTACAAAATATTAGAGACAAAATTAATCATGTTATACCCTTCATTTTTCTCTCATCTCTTGAGCAATCCGTCAATGAAATGTGGAACAACTGAAGCATAAATCTTTAGCGTACTGGTTAACAGTAATTTGAACATGAGATGACACTAACTTTAAAGTGTATAAAAATGAGATGTTTCAACTCTTAAATCTCGTGAACGTATCTTTAAAATGAGAGAAAGTTTCTATTTCATATCCATTTAGAGCTTACTTTTCAAATTTGACACTTGGGGGGGGGGGGGGGAAATTGGGGGGGGGGGTTAGAGGCTCTACGGCACGGTTTTCACTATTGAAATTTTAAAAAAGGGAGGGGAGGGGTAATTTGAAAGGGATTTTGATTTCACTGGGAGGGGGTGGGCTCTAGCTCTGTGTGTTGCCTCCGTAAGCACTGAGGTGATCCGCCAATACTCTTTGAGAGATTTACACTCCTGATATATAACCTATATTGCCTCATTTAAAAATGTATTTAAACATTTATGTATTAAATATTAACTGTCCGAACAGCAATAGCATGCAGTGATTAAGGCAAAAGAAAATACATTTTCAAATCAGGAAGAATAGAAAAATAAAGTTAATGTAAACAATCCTTTCTCAGAAAATTAAAATATAATTGATCACTTAAATTAAGAACTATCTCAACTAGAAAATTACAGAACATTTTTGGGAACTAAATTGCCAATATATTGTAGTCTAAAGAAGTAATTTTATAAGATAGGTAAACAACACACGAAAGTTTGTTATATTACCATACTAAGCTTGCAAAGAGTATCAACTGCAGCTTAATTTTCATAATTGATTTTTCATTTTAGAAAAAAACTTAAATGTCGAAAATAAAATTCACACTAATAGGAAATGTTTTTAATCACTAAGTTTCATCGTTAATATTCCGAGGTGCATCTTTTTAGATTTTAACAAGGTTATCCCATAAAAGTAATTGTATAAAGTTTAATTTAATGTCTTTTTGGTTGAATTTCGGGGAAATTACAATAGAAAGAAATTTTGCACGCATTATAATAAACCTTCCCATAGAATGAAGATGATTAGAGACCAAACACTTGATATAGTTTTTTCAAAAAAAAAAGGCAATTGCATGGTTACAGACCTAACAGTTTTTCACAAAACACCCCACGAAGACTAGAAATATGTTGAATCCTTAGTTTATGAAACGAATTTTATGAGAGACATGGTCCGTACTTCTATTTAATGCAGTTAAATTTGGAAGACTTCTGGTAAAAATATGTAAACCATGTCATTTTCTCCATAACGGAAGTATTTCTCAAGATGGGTTCGTTACGGAGTCAAAAATCCTTCAAATAAATATTGTTTCTGGAAATTTTCAAAATTTTACTGTATTTTCTAGAAGTAGAATTTATGTTGTTCTTAAACAAGGATCTAACGTAAGTGAAGCATTTTCAGGCAATTTTGTGCAGCAATTGATGTTTTTTATTAAAAGGAATTTTCCGAAAAGAAATTTATACTACAAAAGCACATTTTTATCGTTTTAAGCTTTTAATAGCCGATGCTTGAACAACTAGCTTCAAGCTTTGGCTCTCCTTCCAGAGACGATACATTGATTACCACTCATTACTTTCATTTTAAAGGTATACTCTCTCATTAGAAAGTTTATTTGAACTAAAATACAACTGAGAATTTACAAGGTAATATGAAGAAATGAATTTATAAATATTTAATCAAACCGGGGGGGGGGGGGGTTAAAACACATTGTAGTCACCTATGGCTTACATGATTTGTTTAACTGTAACTTAAGTTTTCTTAGGTTTCTTTTACTATCCCAAATAAGTAAATAACAACAGTAAAATAAAATAATAAATAAATGAAATAAAAATATATATCATACGCAAGTTGTGAAGTTTAAGCAAAATAAATAGTTTTCAATTCTAAGATGATTGCTTATAAGCACTTACCTCATTTTGATTTTGATTAATCACTCTTTGAAAAGAATACAATAATATTCCTATGTAAATTTAAATCTTCTGTTATATATCTAACGTCAAAACAAGTCCTGAAATGAGCAATCTATTAATCCAGTTCTTGTCTTATTGACTTTCCGAACAAATAATGAAAGGTATCAACAATATCTTCCCTCTAGTCACTTCGAATTATAAAATAAATTTTTGATGATTCCAGCTCAAACTTCGCTGACAAAAGCAACTCAAGATCCATGTAGGCAAGACCTTCACGTCTGACTTGGATAATGCAGTCAAAGGAAGTGAGGGTGCGTTATTTAGGTACCCGCGGTTTACTTCTTTCTCCCTTATGTAGCTCTTTTGAGGGGGTGCAGTTGGGGTGTATGGAACTTTTTTTATTTAGCACACGCGCACGTTTTTTTCCCCTAAAAGAACCCTCTTTTAACCCTTCAAGTTCCTTGCCACCCATGCTTCGTATGAATGAATTGTAGTGAAAAAAAAAGCTGTTTAGAAAAATGATCATATGGAAAAAAGAAAAAGAAACAATGGTTTAAATACTCTTACGACAACGCAATGTAAAAAAAGCCGTTTCCCTCTTCACAATCAATTTTATCATGTTGTCTATGAACATAGCACTCCCACCCCCCGAAGACTATCTGATCTAGATATGCATAGTTAGAGAAAAATTAATTACCTAATATTAGTTCATCAAAGCTAAACGTAAGTCAGACAATCACTAATTTACAAGAGAGCGTAAAAAAGCTTCCATGTCGCATTCAAAAGTTTGAACTTAAGCTCTTTTAACTCTGGTAAAATATTCTTAAGCATTTTTTCTATATAATTCCGCTGTTGTTACTTATTGCGGAATTAGATCGTACATACGCTGCCGTAATAATATAAAAATCACATTTTTTTGGGCTGAGATATATTCATATGAAGATTCACATTAAGTAAATCAAAAGAAAAAGTGATAAGACTCTTCACAATCTACTTAACTACTCATATTTACTAAATGCAAGTAAGTGAAGTAGGAAATACTAATATGGGAAATTTCCCTCCACTCCATGTCGATCAAATTAAAACTTTAAGAACTAAAGAACAAGACAGATTGCTCTCCAGTAAATTTGTTTTTGAAGCCATGATATTATGGACTGCATTGCCGAGAAGTTAACACCACAATTAATTACTTTGTTGGTTAAAATTATTAAAAAACCTATACGCGTGATTTATTTATTTACTTATTTTTTTAATATTTGACTCTTCAGGACCTGTATGTATATGCAACTTTTATTACGTTGTAATTCTGAAGACATATGCATTTTTTTTTTTTCAAATTGCTCGCTTTTTCAGGACACGTTGCTTTTTAGCGATTTTTTACTAACTATTCAACTTGCTAAAGCTTTATATTAATCGAGAAAATAGTACACTGCATCAAGGTGCCATTTTGCATCTCCAGCGAGATCTTGTTAAATTTCGCAGACAAGTATGGAAATTTCAAAAAAAAAAAAAAAATAAATAAAAATCTTGGACACCCGCTGTTACTTTCATGTTTTGTTAGTTTTCGTTAAAGACAATCGTACAGATACTCCAGGGAAATTTATAAAATGTACTGCTTTTTAGAATATGCTTTCTTTTTGAGTCTTCAGAGATTCATTGGTTTTACTTCTTACGGAGCATTTATTACGGTTCTGGGGAAACTGTTTTCAAACACAATATTGTAGTTCAAAGGTTTCACCAAGTATTTAAAAAAACATAAATTCAGTAGTGAAACTATGAAAATCAAAACATGAAGTTTACAAAGTATGAAAATCTCTTAATTTTATATCAAATAATTGGCTGTCATACATACATTTACATTAAAAAAATATGACCACAGTTAAGTTTAATTTCAAATCTGGCATGTAAATTACAACTTAAAATGTTGCTTGAGAATGTTTAACTGTCTGTAAAAATGCAAACTGTAGACCTTTAACATTGATATTTAAAAGAAAAGTACATTATTATGAAAAACTGCATTTTGAAGTTTTAATACCATTAATGGCACTTTTAGAAGCGGCTCTGATAAGCCGTAAGAATACATTTTAGTGTAAAAAAAAAATATTTTTTTGTTTCATCCAGTGAAAGTGAAAAATCGTTATACTTTTTTTAAACAATTAAAACTGAAAAATCATTTGAAACACATATTAAATGCTTATTTTCTACAGTATTAAAAAAGTTTCATATTTTCTGAACTGATTTATGAATGTTTTTTTTTCTGCTGATTATGAAAAATTATCAAATATTTAATAAGCTGTAAGTTATCACCCTTCAGACAAGAATAAAGCAGATAAACAAGCATGTACTGACAACCTAGTTTTGACATTAAGAGACTGCAGTTTCTTCCTTGTTCTAACTAGGAAAGTACTCGATCATGGAATAATGATTTTTTTTTTAATGAGTACCAATCGAAAGAGCATGGTAAAACATGTTTCTGGACGCACTCGTTTTTGCCCTCGCCCCCCCCCCCCCCGTTATCGAAATATAAGGTCCTAAATTCAGCTAATTTTTTTTTTTTTGAAAAATCGCCAATTTTAGCGAGTTATAATGAAACTGGAAGCTGCGGTGCGATTACACTATTTGCGTCCAACGGGAAACCTGATTCCCATTTTCGGTCATCTTGAAAGCTTTTGAAAGACGGCTTTAAAATAATCTTTTACTTTACCTGTGCGAGTTTAAGCAAAAATCTACTTTCAAGCCTATGACATGAAAAGCAGAGAGCTTTTTAAAGAGGAAAAACAATTTTAAGCAACACATCAAGATTAAATTTTATCTTTTTTTTTTTTTTTTTTTTGTCGTGTGCCAGCCAGGCTGGCAATTTGGGGTGCGCTGCTTCACTTTTCCAACTGTACCGTTATTTGGTGTGAAGTCCGACTTCCACAGTACACGCATGCCATAGGTACCCGTTTATAGGGTAGGCAGCCTTTCACACAACACATTCATACAAAGAAAGGACAAGGACAGGAGAGAGAAAGCACATCCATGCCCAAGCCGGGACTCGAACCCGGGGCCACACCATCCATGGCAGACTACTCTGACCACTAGACAAGGTGGCCGGCAAATTTTATCTTACTACTTGCGATTAAAACAGGTCTTTTATTTAAGGGGCCCAGGAGATGACAACTGAACCTCCTGTCTTTTTTTTTTAATTATTATTATTATTTTTTTAAGTGTTCGTACAATTCTGTAGTATGGGGGAGGGGGTTATATTTACGGTTTTTAATTGTAAAAATTGCAAATATAATTTTTTTCAAACCACTTTTCTTTTGGTTGGGTACCCTATAACTCAAAGCGAGTTCTCCTAAACATTTTTGTCAATTGCATCACTGGGTATGTAAGAATGGTCTTTCAAAAAAGAAAAAATGCTCAAAATTTAATGAAAATGTGTTCAAATAAAAAAATCAAATAGGAATGAGGTGTTTTCTCTGAGATATTTCGATAAAAAAAATTGTTCACTCGAATCGAACTTGTTCCCTCAAAAGTTATAAGTGAGGACAGGAGAAAAAATCAAAAATTAGAAATTGAATGAAATATTATTCAAATCAAAAAGTCGAATATGGGAGAGAATTGTCCTCAATGAGATCTTTCGATCAAAAAAAAAAAAAAAAAATCGGATCGGACTATGCATTCAAAAGTTATTGCGGGGAGGGGGGGAGGGCAGAAAAACTGACCAATAGACAGACTGACAGGTACTCAGTTTCCGCAGCTCAAAACCCAACTTTCCTATTTTAAATTTCTCTGTGTATTTAATTATTTTTATTAAGTTGTGCTTTTTCGACTCAATTGTTTTGAGCGTTTTTTTTTTTTTTTTTCAGTGCATCAGGCCTTCTTTCATGATTCTTTCACCTATTTTCTACTTTTACAGAAAAGAAGCTAAAACTTGTATTAATTTACAATTTTGTTAGTCTTTTCCTAGAGCAGAACTAGTAAAAGATATTCCAGTGTTTTTAAACAGTACGAAATTAACATGCTATATGTTTTACATTTACGTTACAGAGACCTTTCGCTACAGTGACCAATTTTGTTTGAACGCCAGGGGTTTTTCCAATGAATGTCGACTCTATTAGTATATTTTAAGAATGAAAATAATTATTTCCCTCTACCCTTGATGTAATTTCCAACATGGAGATAATTTTGCAGCTATTGTTATTTTATAATTCGTTTTCTTTTTAAAATTGTAAATTTATTGCTTTTCGATTTCAATTTAAAAAAATAAATGTTTTTGCTAAGATTTGGCAGATAGTGAAACTTCTTATATCGATTTTTTTCTTGAAATAAGACCTAATACTATAATCCATGACAATTTAATTTCTATCCCAAAGATTATTTATTTCATTTTTCGTACATGAGCTCATATTAGCAGCTTTTCATACTTATTTAATTATCCCGGATTATTCATTTAGAAACACGTGCAATATATTTTAAGTTATAATAATTAACACATACAACTTAGTTCAGTAAAAAAACTTTAAATAACTAAAATTCTAAAATGTATTGCTATTAATCGTAAAAAGATAAAACTTTAACTTCTTTGTAAAATTTTCGCTCCTCTGGATAAAGCTCTCTGCTTTCCTTATTATAGTCTTGACCAGCATTCTTTATTTTAGCTCATACAAGTAAGGGGTTAACGTAAAACATCTTTTACTTCCTTTGCGAATGACCAAACATGGAAATAATGCGATGTTAAGCAAGCAGCGGAAGGGAGAATCGGGAGGTAGCTTCAATTTCTTGCCAAGTCTTCAAATTTGGCTACTTTTTGGCCGACTTTAAGACCCCTTATCTCAAAAACGAGGGGACGAGGGCACTTGATCTTTGAGTCAAAGACATGTCTCAGTATGCTCTTTCGAATGGTACCATTTTTAACTTTTTTCATTATTACTTAAGTCGAGTACTTTCCTGGTAAGATTTTGCCTTCATTTCGCGAGTTGCGCAACAACATTGCTTGCGGACTCTTGTTGGTTCTATAAACGGGTTTTAGTGTCTGTACTCGGTTTAGTTAGCTCGAGGATCATCTCAGTTTCAATATGAGGACATCTGCTGTTATAGAGTATTCCAAACAAATGAGAACATAAAAGGAGGAAAATGCGGTCTCTGGATGTCATAACCCTGCTGTTGGTACATGCTTGGGAAAATAAAATGAGTTTCATTTGAGCACCAATGTTTTTATTTTACAAAGTATTAGTGCCCTTCATGAATGCGCTTAGATAGAGCTACAAGTATATTAGCTGCTTTTGTCACTCTGTTCTTGACAAATACTACGGAGAACAAAAATTTCATTGAATTCGGAAATTGAGGGAAATTTTTAACAAAAAAATTGAAAACTTGTTTTTGAAAACATTTTACCTAAAACTATACCAAATATTGTATTTTCTAAGAAATTAAGTCACAGCAGCTCTATTCAAAAATTTAAAATTTGCGGAAAAAAAGACAATGTTATAATTTTCCCTCAAGTGCATTTATTATTGTCTTTAGCAAAAACTATAAAAGCATAAAAACTACAGCAGTTGCTGAAATTTTTTTAAATTAAATTTCTACACCACGTATGCAAACTTTAGCAAAATGCAACTTATGTTGAAGCAGTACACATTTTGCTCGATACTATTAGCTAATGAAAGTTCTCTGAAAAACAATGTATCCTGAAGAAGCGAGAAGTTTATCAAGAATTCATTATGCCTTCAGAATTTGTGTTCTCCAACACAAAACGTATTCTTAGGATCAGAAAATTATATAAAACACGTAAATGCGTTCAAAAATTTATACCGAACTAGAAGTTCCCCGGAAGCACAACGCATGCTCAAGCAAACTTTTATTTGAAAAATCATAAGCAATGAAACTTTAACTTGATTAGTTATATTTCTTTAAAAACCCACATTTTCACGAAGCGAATGTTTCATAAGTTATATGCCTCCAAAGCTTAAGCTTAAAAAAGTTTTTTTTTTTTAATAGCAGTTGTTGACGAAGAAAAATACAGCAAATCTAGGTTGGTGAATTTTAACTAAAAACATTTATTGCGTCAAACAAAACTCATGAGAGAAATTTCTTTTAAGAGGATAATTCAACTGCTTTTAAAATGGTTAGATATAATTTTAAGCTCACATATGCTATCGAAGGAAGCAAAAGTTCTAAAGCTAAAATGAGTGTTAGTAATAAGCGGTCCAAAAATGTTGCTTTGAACTCTTAAGTTTTGAATTATGTAAAGCTTTTCCTTTCTGCCTCAGTGTGATTAGACTGAAGATCTCTTTAAGGACTCTTGATTGACCTAAAGGATGAGAATTTTTTTAAAGCAGTTTTAAACCCAATTAATTTGACTTCAAGAGATGATTTTCTTTGCTTTTTCAACACATTTTTTAATATGTTATCGGCAGATTACATTCTTTTTGTTCAACTTTTTTTCAAAACTATTCTTTTACACACACACGTACATTTTATATATATATATATATATATATATATATATATATATATATATATATATATATATATATATATATATATATATAGATAGATATAATCCTTTAAAACTCACACTATGTTCCTTATTTTCACGCTTAAACTCATACCAGGTAATATCACGACCGCCTACATTTAAATTACAAATAGTAAAAATAGTAAAAATGCAATTATTTGAAGCGAAGTTCCTGTGGAAAACAGTCCATATTTGACGGAGGAAAATGTAGGTTAAGGGTATCAAAAGGACAAGTAAAAGACAGGGAGCACGACAAACGGTAAACTGTCTCAGGATGCAAACATCTGTCCTTAACCTTCTCCCCATTTCCAGCATCTCTCTCATGGCCAGGATGTGACGTCTATCCCTCGGCTCATATATGCCCTAGGGGAAACAACATCAAAAAAGAAAGAAGACAAATAACAAGAGAGAAAAAAAAATGGGAAACGGTTTACCACCCTCACTTTGGGGGTTTCCCGATCCCTCGCATTGCGTGGGCAGGAGGAGGGGGAAATGCCTCCTCGAAACCTCCGTCTCGGTTTCTAAACAATTCTCATTTTTTTGTGTTATGATGTCCTTTTTTTTTCTTTCTCTTTCCAGTTCTTTTCCTCTTTCTCTGATGGCATTCGGATGTTTTTGCATCTGGAGGTTTTTGAGAGAAGTGGAATTGGTTTTGAGGCGTTGTTGGTTTGGTGCAAACATGGGTTGGGTGATTTAGAAATAATATTTGCGTTTCTAGACGACTTTTGTGTTTTCATTGGGGGAGGGTATAAAATTAATTAAGCATAGCTAAGAAACGTTTAAGAGAATTGAATAACTAACTTTCTACAGCAAAGTAACGGTTAGAAAACCAATACTATTGCACACATTTTGTAATGTCATCCACTCTGTTTCAATCAGTAGCAAAATTTATGCAATTACAATTATAACGTTATTTTTTGGAGGTCTGTAGAATCGGGCTGATTCTGGGGTAATCGAGAGTTAAGAGTAGGAGTAGGTCATTTTTCCTCCGAGTCTACAACTCTGCCAGGGCTGCGGATTCCCAATCAGAGTCGATTAGTCAGAGTCAGAATCTAATGATCTAAATTTTCAGGAGTCGGTGTCCGTCATTTTTCCTTCGACTCCGCAGCCCTGATTTTTTTTACTGTTAAGAAACGTTTATCAAAATTTTAACTTTCTAAAAAAGCTCATTTGTCGATAATTAACAGTAATGAATAAGTAAATAATTAACAATTAAAAAAAATCCTCAAGCAGACAGCAGTCTCCTTGACGAACCATGCGTAGAATTTTTAAAAATCAGGAGTCGTAGGAACACGCTGTGGAGTTGCAGATTTTGTACGTTTTCTGTTGTAAGCAGAGTAAGAAAGGTTGCTCTCAACCAGTATCTTAATGCCGAATTTGGTTACTCATAAGCTGCTTTTCACGAAATTTATGAAGCTATCGATTAAATTTATCGACAAAAAATAAAGTTAAAAAAATAGTATAATAAAACTAATAGTATTTTCTTTTTTTTTTTTTTTTTTTTTGAACAACGTACGAAATGTGATGTAAATTACCATTTTTTTGCTATTTTCAATTTTTTTTTTCAAATGTTCAAGCCTGTAAAATAAATAAAAGACCGCAGTTATTTGTTTAAGGAGAGGGAATAGGACGGACATTTTAAATTAAGAATTAGTTTACTAATATAGCTTACTCTAAGTGTCAGGAAAGCAAACCGGAGGAAGACATCAATGCTCACAAAATCTGCTTCTGACTATTTCAACTTGATTGGAAAAGTAGCTCGAATCAAAAACATTTAATATGGGGAATGCGAGACACAAAGGGAAACAGTTAAAATAATTTAGCTTCAGACGAATAATTAGAAATTGGTTTAAAAAGTTACAGTAAATAAAGAAGGACCAATTTAATTTATGTCAAAACTTCCATTGAAATAATATTTCTCATTTTTGGCGAAAAATTAGTACCTTAGAATAAAAAGGAAAACGTTTCACTTCCTTTTTTGTCGGGGGAAAAGAGACAAAAAATGTATTTTCCCAGTATAATATTTTCAATTTGATCGAAAAAATTATTTTCATCAAATGAATGAATAAGAAAATAAGGACCAGAATGAATACATGAAGGAATGTAAATAAATCAATTAATAGCTAAATACGGCCGAGGGGGGAGGAGAATATAATATGAAAGAAAAAGTACACAAAGGGACTCGTATACTTCACTTCGTCTTATTTGCTTTGCTCCGCGTGCACTTGATAAATTGTATCAAGTGATTAAAATCAAAACATGCCGAACATTAACTAAATAAATACTGAACTGAATATCATCATTTCAACAAAAACTGTATCATTTTATTTACAAAATTTACATTTTAAACCTCAAAACATTACAATATGTTTATCATGTTTAGAAAATAACTTGAACAATATAATACCTAGATCTTTTGAGTATTTATTTATTCAGTTATTTATTTATTTTATTTTAAACTTTGAATTGAATAAACTATGCGTTTAAGACATTGTTAAAATATTGCTGAATAGTTGGTGCTGTAAACTGTGAAATTATTTTACAATTTCACTTAGTCCCGCTATTTCACTTCACCTGGCATTTCCATACTGAACAAAACAGATAAGTATTTATTCGACAACAACTTTTTGAAAGGGATGTGGCTTCGCGAACATCAGCAGCGTGCAAGATCATCAGCAGAAAATGTCTCAAGAGAGGATCTCAGTGGCAGCGTACAGAATCAACGTGACACCCGGAATCTGCGAAAATAAATTCTTCATATTTCGTGTGTAATGTGTAACGACATCCGTAACTTCAGTTGCCTTTTTTCAGCCGTTTGATGATGGAACATGAAACTTATAACTTCATTTTCACTGATTTACTGATTCAATATCGATGTAGAACTTTTTCTTATGCTTTTAAAACAAAGTGAACATAACTTTCACCAAATGTTATTCATAATATTCAGTAGTTTCTATTTTCTAAACAAAATTTCATGAGCCCGTGTAGAGCGGCCCGTGGCACATCATTGCAAATCATTTCCCAAAAACTTCAATCCCGAGGTAAGAAAAAACCAAATAATACGTTTACAATCACTTCAGCTAATAGTTCCCACTGTGAGAAAATTTCGATAAATCACAGATTATTTCCAGGCAAAGTTCCAGAATTTTACGGGTTTCTACCAGTTTCCTGGGAAAAATAGTAGGGGAATGTAGGACTAAGTGAAATAGCGGGGCAAAGTCAAATGGTAAAATATTTTCACAGTTTGTAGCGCTACCTAACAATATTTTTACTAAATTCCTAGACACATAGTTGATTCCCGTCAAAAATGAGTAGCTTCAAAGATAAACAACAAAAAAAAGCCTTTTTCAAAATTTGATACCCTTATTGTAATACTAGCTAGTGGGCCCGGCTCTGCACGGGATCTATCTTGAGGAAAAATGTCATTTCAAGTGACGCGTGTGTCTAAAACTCCCGATTAAATTAAAGGCAATAGTTTGGTAGAACGCAGTACGAAAAATTAATCAATCGCCAAAATTTTTTTCTAATCCGTCCGTTGCAGGAAAAGCCTAAAGCAAAAGCAAGAATTTTATTTGTTTATGTTCAAGAAAAAAATGGCAGCACCTTTTTCTCATTAATAATTTATTTCACCCTATTTAATTTCTTTCACGCTCGTGCAGATGATTTTTATAAATCCCAATTAAAATAGATATTTCCAAATTTTCAAAAGCCCATATCTTTCTTCAGGGTGGAGATATCGATTAGTGGTTATGAAAACTCCCGGAAGGAAACTTTCCTAAAAAATATTTTTTACGTTCTTTCGAATGAGACCAAGAGATCCGATGGAGAAGATCCGATAAGTATTTCGCTAGATAGAGCCATTTTGAAGTCCTTTATTCGAAATTCGAACGGATCGGTACTTTTTTCCCGCTCAAAAATCACCCAATGATCCTTCCCGGGTACCCAAGTATCTCCCTACCAAATTTCGTCCAGATACGACGTAAACTGTGGATTTGTATAAGGTACACACACACGCACACATATTTGTTTTATTTATGTGGATTCGTGGTTTTTCAAAAATATTTCTTGTTATCATAAAAGGATAAAATTTTTGTAATTATCATTCAAACTATTAATTGAGATCCACTGATGTCCAGTGCAGTCCTGCACGCGGTCAAATGCACGCGGGGCAAAGTGGATGGGGCAAAGTGAAATAGTTCATTTCGTATACTCTTTCATTCATTTATTAAATCACGCTCGTATTTCTTCATTTATTAATTTATTTACATTCTTTAACTTAATTATCTACTTATTTACTCATTCATTAACTAATTTTCTTATTCATTCTCAATTTTCTTATTCTCTCTTATTTGTTTTATTCATTTATTTTTTCTCACACATTATTAATTTGTTTATTCATTTACTTGCTCATTCGTTTATTTTTCGTTAATATTTTTTTTTCGTTCATTTACGCATTCATTTGATGAAAATTACTATTAATCGTCGAATTCAAAAGTTTTCATAACAAAAATATTTTGTTTTAAGTTCAAAATAACTATAAATTAAAAATAATATTGCAAAGAAAGTTTCATTAAAAAATTCATTATTCTTTCTTTATGTACAATAATTTTTTGAACAAAATTTCCATTTGTTTCTTTTGAAGTAGGTAAGTAAACGAAGTAATTTCACTTTGCCCCACATTCCCCTATTTTTGCGAAAACATTTAAAGCTACCAGTGCGAAGTTATGCTCATCCTCCGATGCGCTCCTTCCAAAATGACTAAGCTACAAACAAAGGCGAAACGCAGTCTCTCGATATTGTAGTTGCAAAAGAATGAGAGGCAAATACGCTGTTCGGTATTTGCTTGAAATTCTGTCATTCAGCTTCGGTCATCTTTGCTTTAGGAGTGTTCCGGTACCAATCACGAACCTAGTTAGTACTCTTAATATATATTGAAATTTTCTTGAAATAGTCCTGATTTATTCTAGAAACTTGAATGTGTAGGTTTCGGAATTTTTCTGAGATTTTAAGTTATTTTTAGAAAGGATACTAACTTTAAGAGAAAAACTTTTGTTTTTTGCCGGGTATATTACAGGCAGAAATTAAGGGCTAGTTAAATTAAGGGTTTAATTGTTTAAGTAGTGGTTTTAGACGAATGATTCAGCGTCTTTTGAGAATTACCCTTTTTTTAAACTTATTTGTAATTTTTATCCCGAATTGTTAAAATAAATAATTTTACATTGCAAGTAACTAAAAATTGACTTTCGTAATTGAATTTACATTTTTCTGTCTCATTTAATAGTTCTAAATGAGTAGATAAAAAAAAAATCTTAGGAAAAAATTTAGTTCAAATAATACTGAATGTTCGTGTTTCAATCATAGTCACTGTAAAACCATTAAAATTTAATTAATTTCAACTACTGATTACTCTTTAAACTCACTTATGTGTTGAGAAAACAACCAGAACTTAATTTGCATAGGAGCTCACTGTAGCTGAACTTTTGCACTGTCAATTTTATGCAAATTTAACATTTTAGGCGAAATTCAGAATGTTTGTGGGTAAGAATAAGTTGTGGAGACGACAGGTTCTAGCTCTATTTTACAATTTATTATTGTAAAACTATCAATTTTACAGTTTATTACAGTAAAATGACAAAAAATTAGCTGTATTATACCGTAAAAACAACATTTTTTTTTTGCAGTGTAGTTTTAGTTCAAGAGAATGAGATATAAAACTGCATGAGGGAGAATCACAAAGAACACAAAATGTGGCCTGAAAAACGCAGCACTAAGCCAACTCCTTTTCATTTACACAGAACGGGCATCTAATTTCCATTTCCAGATTAAGCGAAAGTCAGTTTAATAAAGTCCGGATTAATGGAAGTTTGTGAAAAACAGTTTACAGAACGAAAATGAAAATATGCAGCAAAACATGAGAAACAAACCGAAAAAAAAAATCGCACCCACCTGTCCCGTTCATATCTGTGATGCACATCGTCATTCAGGGTTGGAGAGAAAATTTCGGACACCCCGCTGGTCAGCACGTGTGACAATGACCACTTCTGGTATCAACACAGAACCATAGGCACGCGCTTCCTCGCCATCGCTACCTCGATTTTCTACTGGCTCGCGCGACGGAGTTCAACGCACTCTGGCGGTGGGTTTCGGAATCAGAAGTTGCGGCTTTTTTTGTGCGCCTCGATGGTTTCGGGGGAAGTTCGCTTTTGGGAAATGAGCGGGGAGAGAGTGGAGTGCAGGAATTTTAAAGTAGTGGATCTTGCGTAAGATAGGTCAAAGTTGAAACTTTTAATGCGCGACTGATAAGAAAACATGAAATATTTTATAAACAATATATATACCCAAAAACTGCGATTACTTTTTTTCCCTCATTAGCGGAATTTCCTGTTTTCCAAAAATATTTCTTTCTGAAAGGGCACAGTCGAAAACATGGGGTGAATTACTTTTTTTTTCTAAATTTTGACAGATTTTATGTCTAAAAAAATAATCTTAGAATATGCTCAATCGCTCTTTCATTACCACTAGCTGGCGTCACAAGTGGTACAAAACGTTCCAAGCAAGGAAACTAAAAAGATAAGCTGCCATTTTTGGGTCGAATGTTTTATTCTTGTGGAGCGGGGGTTAAAAGAGATCCGAAATGGCTGATGAGTCGACCAGGCTTTACACCAAAGTTTCTCTACTTGTGACGTCCCACGAGATCTCGCTTCATTTCAGAAGTTAGACATTTAAAAAAAAATGACTAAAAATAAACTGCTGGGAAAATGAAAGTTTTTTCTGGCCTCATGTTATTATAATGATTATTATTTCTTTCTTTCGCTTCTTGGTATCAGTGAGTAAAAGTAGTACTTTTGATCGAAGAAAGCACCCTCACTGCGTTTAAATTGCTGATAGCACCCTCACCAGTAAATTTTATGGATAATGTCATAATGAAAAAAGTTTAAATAGGTAGCAATCGAGAGAGCAATCGGAGAAGCATTTTCGATGCAAAAGTTATTCGTCCTTGTCCACCCGCTATGGAAATTAAGGGTATAAAATCTGATGAAATTTTTAAAAAGCACCAAATGTAGACTTGGCGAGAAATTTATCACGCAATTTCACCGTTGCATTTGCGGAAAATCTATCTGCAAATCATGTGGAAGATGTCTGCTATCACTCACCAACTCTCACTATATTTGACAAATTTTCTTTAAAATTTCGCCAGATTTTAAAACCTCATATTTCGATAAAGGAATTACAAGTGCAAATAGTTTATGCGTACAGACACATGCTTTAGTCTGTAGATCACTGCTTATTATTTATTTATTTCAAAATCCACTATCATACGGTTTCCTGAGCAGAAGCGTATGCACAAATATCGTCATTGACGAAGAGACTTCATGAAAAAGGCTTCAAGTAACCTTTTCGCCGAATTGACCAACACATAATGCTCTTTAACCCTTAGTTTGGCACATATCAAAAATTTAAAAATGTTGACAAAAAATTTTTATTTTAGTTTTTTTGGGGTAAAATGCATAAATATTATATAGTTAAAAAAAATTCATGGGAAAAAATGAAAAAAAAAATCGGTTTTATAAGTTGTGTATCCTGTAGGATACACTGCCAAAGTAGCAAATAAAAATACATAAAAACTTTTTATAAAATTTTTTCAAGTATTTATTTACAATACAACTACATCTATCTATAAATTATTATACAAATCAAAATACAAAAGAAATTAAAAAATAAAAGAGTACATATCTGTAATTGACGTGACGCCATGTTGTTTTGGTAGAACACACTGCAACACTTATAAACTTAATACTGAACGCGTTGCTTTGAAAAGTAGCCATAGTAAAGACAGATGTTGAACAAGAAGGTTCGAATAATGCTATAGGTTAAAAACCAGCCCCCTAGAGGGCGCCTAATTCAAATTAAAAAATGTAGAAAGTGATGTATCCTGTAGGATACATTGCCAAACTAAGGGTTAAGCAAGAGTTTCTGACAAAGCGAGAAAAAAATCTGCGTAAATGACAAATTTTGTCCAACGATTGAAGCATCGCCGGGAGAAAACGATGCATTTCTGAGAGTTCCGAAGAAAATTTTGATTGGAACATTTTTCACGAAGCCATTTTGCTAACTAAGACGAAAATGTCTTGAAATTTGAGAATGCTTTTCTGAGTATGCGCGTTGAGCAATGAGTGATATTAAAACAAGAAGTTCTGTCAAGAACTAAACCTGCCTACTTTCCCGTACATCGACACCGGCATTCTAGCATCTGATCAATATTATCTTGATTATCTGAGACTGAAAATAATGCAAACATACCTTTTTAGCACTTAAATCTGATTTCTAAATGCAAAATATACCAATCTCATCAGATAAAATGGACACGTAAAAGTAAATAGACGACAAAATAAAGTTTTTTCGCACCTTTTAGCGAATGTAACTGTTATAGTTCATCCGTAAAAAAATTCCTCAATCGTTTTCAATAAATACATAAATAAATAAAAGTACAAAGAACATACACAGAAAGGAAAAAAAAAACTCGTTCGTTAATAAAATGTTTCGAATTTCATTTTAAATCCGTTGCCAGTTGTTAAATATAAATAAAGAATAAAATTCTCTCGCGAATGAAAAATTTTTGTTACAAAAAAAATCGTCTGCTAAAAAAAAAATAATATAATCAAAACAGATAAATAAATAAACAAAAAATCGTTTGCATAGTCAGTAATTTTTTTTTTCTGAGTCTGCATTTCCGCCATGCTTACGGAGTCAGAGTCGGAATCAGTCCTCACAGAAGATTATCCAGAAAAGTACTTTACATGCATTATTTATCAAAACCATTTCCTTACAAAATTAATTTGAAGGAAATCCGCCTTTAAGCTCAGGATCTACATTTAACTTAAATTTCTCCGTAGGCGCTAATGTTAAGGTTTTTTTCTGAACGGTTCAACGTTGAACGAAAAATGGTTCGAATCAAAAAGCGAACTATGGAAATGAGAATCTCCGAGATCTTTCGAACAAAAAAAAGTTTATTCAATTCGAACGGTTCACTTAAAAGTTATTAGGTGGGGAAAGGTTGCTTGAACGGTTCAATGTTGAACGAAAAAATGTTCAAAATTTAAATATGGTAATAAAGTATCTTTGCTGAGATCCTTCGAACAAAAAAAAAGTTTGTTTAAATCCCACTGTTCGCTCAAAAGTTATTAGGGCTTGTTTGAAGGAAGCTTGTTTAAACGGTTCAATGTTGAACGAAAAATTGTTCAAATCGAAAATGTAAATACGGGAATGAAGTATCCTTGAAAAGATCTTTCCAACAAAAAAAGTTTGTTCAAATCGGACTGTTCATTAAAAAGTTAGTATCGCGGGACCGGTTGTTTGAACGGCTCAAAGTTGAACCAAAATCAAATATGCGAATGAGCTGTACTCACCGAGATCTTTCCAACAAAAAAAAGTTTGTTCAGATCGAAATGTTCTTTCAAAAGTTATTAGGGGGGACAGCCCATCTCAATACCCTACTTTCCAATTTTTAATTTTTCAACATTCATTTTTCTTTTTTATTTCTTTTTGACTTTTTTTTGGATTTGGCGATATTTTTTGGACTTGGCGATCTTTTTTAGATGCATTAAGTCACTTTTAATGCTTTTTAGTCTTTCTTATATTTTTAGCCGGAAAGTAGGCCAAAAAATTTCTATTTTCTTATGTTTCAAGGCGTTATCTTGAAAGAAAAAAATATCAGAGGAAAAACAACTCATGTGATGATTTTATTCAGAGATGGGCAACAAGAGGCCTCCATGGTGCAGTATAGTACATTGAAGTACCAGTGACGATGCAAAAACTCATTAAAAATTTCAAATATTGAAAAAATCAGTCTTAATAACCTGTTCTACCACTGGTTGTGTGAAAAAAAAAGGAGAAAGGGGGGTTGCATGGTTTAGATCATGTCTCTAGTACAAATTTTCATTCTTCTTAACAACTGGCAGTCATGACTGTTTTGCAATAGGCTCAATAATTTCGGTTTTACCTTTCGACAATTCAACTATTTTTGAAATAGGACAGAAAGTTGTGCGAAATCGGTAGCAGTACTTCATAAGGTTTAAGTGCTTCGAAAATGCCAATTCTTAGAAGTTGCGATTTATGTGAGATTCGAGTATTCATAAGAAAGTTAGGGAAATCATTTTCTGATGCCCACAAATCTTACTAATTCAATATGTTGGGGAAAATGAAAAATGACAAGCATATTTACTTTTTCTCCAGATAGTGGCATTCTTCCCAAAAAGAATAACCGCGCAGGAAGTTACGAGAAATTTTTCAATCATTAAAAAAGACGTAAGTTCTCCAGAAGTTAACAAGTGATTGGAAACAAAATCTTTCTTTTTATTTCGAAGTGAAAGGAAAGTTTATATTTGGTTAAAGAGCTCTTTTTTTTCTTCAATTTTAACATAATAGCACGAACACAGCCGTTTCGGGGGTATCAAGAAATTTTACATTAAATTGTTTTTGAAAGGAAACTTTTTATGCGATTACTTTAAATTCTGATCCGCAACTCTTTTGTGTACTGAAGTGGAGTAGATTTTTTTTTATTATTATTTTTTTTTAATCGTTGCCTGCACAATTACAGAAAAAATATTAACAGAAAAATTCTTTGATATCTACTTATATTAAAAACTGAGTATCTTTCTTTCTTTCTAACTATCTATCTATGTCACGCTTCTTTCTCCTGAACGCCAATGAACTAAAAGCCGAACCAGGTACCGATAGATAGGTAATTTTTCAGCCTTCATTAGTTTCAATTTACGTAATTATACGATTTTAATCAACAAAGATATCAATTAATAAGTAGTCAAATTTAAAGCGATTAAGCCTAATAAATGATTGAATATGAAATCAATTGTTGCAAAAAGTGGTTGCTATGAAACAGTAATAACAATGATAATGAGAATTTTAAACGAAGGCTTAACTAAATCAGACACGAAACTCATAAGCGGGCCACTGACGTAGTATTTTTATCGCTAGCTACCGTAAAATGGTGTGTATAGGAACAGCGGGGTCAATCGGAACAAAACTTCCCGACCGTATAAAGAAATTCTTCATAAATAAACTATTGGGTATTTTTCACCATGGATTTTTTTTTAGAAAGGTAAGATCATAGGAAGTAGGAAAAAATTACTTTTGTTAATCTGGCAACGCTACTGGCTTCTAAGGAGGGCTGCACGTGGAATGCTAGAAAACATCACATTTTCATAGACTGCAAAACTTCATATGCAAGAATAAACCTTCCTATATTCAAAAGCTAAGAGTGGTATGTTTCAATTATACGCGTATCTGAACAACATAATACCACATTAGAATTTACATTTTTTATAAATTGTGTCATAAAAATGAAGAGGTCCGAAAAATGCCATAGGAAAAAAATTTGCGGGGTGAATCGAAACACTTTGTTCTGTTGTTCCAAATCAAACTAATTTGAAGGAAACTGTTTGAAAAATCAAGATTCTAACCCCAATTCTTCTAATCAAGACAAGGACAAGGATTTATTACTGTTTATCCTATCTCGTGAGCAACTAGATCTTGGAATGACAAACGATTGCAGATTTCTAAAGATTTTTTCTCCATGAGACTCCTTTTTACTTAAAATACGAGGGGGAAAGTCATATAGACTTTCTGTAGTAAAAGTCCGGCACACAGACAGTGATAAAAAAGCGAAAAAATCTTTCAGGACAATCCCCGAACCCAGAGATTTCAAGAAACTAAAGAAAAAGCATAGTTCATCCCAGGAGATGTTATGAAAAAACTTAAGCCAAGTCACAGTTGCTCGTTTTAAGAACTAGTACACATTTGTGGATGACATGAGTGTTACTTCAATTCATGTTAAAGCTTTGTATTTCAATTCAAAAGCATTTCTTAAAATTACTTTTCATTTTTCATAAGCTCAAAATTATTTTGAATTTTGACAAATTATAAACGTTTACTGGTATTGAAATTATACATTTATTTGACAGTAATTATCTGTTCTTATTCTCCCCCATCAATATTACTCATGTTTATGAGACCTATTACAGGTTAAACTGAAAAAACTTAAAATTTTAACATGTGTTCCGATTGACCCCTACCAGCGGGGTGATTCGGAACACCCATAATTTCCAATATATTTCAATAATAACTGCTCAAAATGTTTTGTTTTTGCTTGGAATATCAAAAGTAAAACAAGACCGAAGTTTTTACCCAAAAAAATCAAATTAAAAAAAATCTTTTAACTGCTTTTTTTACAATCAAAGCTGAAAAGTGTTCCGATTCACCCCATTTTACGGTACTTGTAATATTTTGAGACATTCATTTTTTGAAAAGTCATCTACTTATATTAAAAACTGAGAACCAATGTCTGCTTCTTTCCCTTGAGCGAGCAGAACTTGCAGTAACTTTCCTCACCATCTTGAAGGCGCGAAATGCCCGTGCAACACCTTAATAATTCGAATGATTTTTTCATGCAGGAAAAAAGAAAAGGCACGAAGGCGCCTTTTAGCGAGCCGCCTTGGCGAGGAGTAGTTTCTTGAAATTATCCTCACTGCTTTCAAGGCCCGAAGTGCACGTGCAACGCCGGGCCACATACGTGGTATGTCTTGAAATCTAATGAACATTAAATTATATCAAATAATATAACATCAGAATGAGGTAAAAGTTAGAGAGGGGACGTTATGCATCAACATGCCGCAGGAAGCAAATCTAGCTGCCCTGGCAGCTAGTCTAAGTAATAAAAACAGTCAGTTTAAAAAATTGCATCAATTTTTTTTTTCTATTTTATTGACCAATTTGGAATAAAGTGCCGAAAAATGATCAAAATTTCATCTTTTTTTACATCTAGCATAATGTTTCAGGCAAGAAATTGAACACAAATTGTGGTTCACTTTATAAAACCAAGCTTTATACAAACTTGCTCAGTTAAATTTCATGTGAAAATGCAGTCAAGTTCTTGAGATATCATCAAAAAAACCTTTCTGGGATAAATGCTTTTTAAGTTATTTTTCATGGTAAATTACGTAAAACAGCTGATACATTTTCCCTCCTAACTTTTTTAATAATGGAAATGTTGCAATGCAGTTTGTTTTAAACTGTCCAGGAAAGACTGGGGAACAATGTATTATATGTTTTCCAAAATATTGAAAATTTTCGAGATTAACACTCGTATGTCCCCTTCAGCAAGTGGGTTTTTGTCTCTTGAAAGTTTTCAAATATATTTTCGAGGAGGAGTTTATGCACTCAAGCAGTCAATTTCAAAGTGTTTTGCATTTCAAGTACTGTTTAGTGCACTCGTTGCATATAACAAATTTTCTTCCTTAAAACATACAATTTTGTAAAAAACGAGGAAGATACTGCGACATATATATTATATGGATGATTTTATGCAGACAAAGGAATGATGAGCACAATGCATGCTATTCAAAAGTGATTGATAAATAGCTTAAATGTCCTGTATTACAAAAGTTTCCATTCAATCGTGTGTTTTTACGATAAAACTTACTCTCTTATACTATTACTGTTATTATTATCGTTTTAATGCATTATTCTTACCGGGGAAGTCTTTATAAGCATCCTGTAGTGTAAAATTAGTTACATTTGTTTCAAACTGAAAAAGATAAAAATTAGATTTTATAATTACAAAAACCATTTCTATGCATTAAAATGCAAACCTTGACTAACTAACAATGATCTGCTTCTAAAAAAGACGCGTAATCTTCCATTTATACCATGCGAAACCTTTCATAATGACTCTATTGAGACAAGCATTTGGTTATGCAATGGGATATCTTCATTTCTAAACTCGTGTAGGCCCAATTTCATAGCATTTAGAAATATAGAGCTGTTCAGTTACAATTACATCGCAATGAAATAACGCGAACAATAGCGAAAATTAAATGTATGATTGCAGGCCTACCTCAAATAAGTGCTCTAAATGTACCAATTCGGCCTGCATATTTAATATTACAAGGTGATTCGAGACGTAATGATCAGTTAAAACTAAGAATTTCCCCCGAACAACAGCTATTGATAGTCATTTATATCGCACGTGATTCAATTAGTTCGAGATAATAGTCACGTGTCTCTTCGTAGGGATAGCCGTGCGCAATTTAGAGCTCACTACTCTGATGCTTTGTTCTTTTCACTCTCAGTTTTTCAAAAATAAATAGGGGGCTTTATCCCAGGGCTGCGGATTTGGAAATAAAATACCGGCTTCGGCTCCGAATCCTACTCCTTGGATTTCGGAGCAATCGACTCCGACTCTTTTACTCCAAAAACAGTCAGACTCTGACTCCGAAACCATGACTGACTCCTGGTGAAAATGATAGATTCCGACTCCAATTGTATACCCGAAAATCAGTCCTACTACGACTCTGAATCCGACTCCTCAACTATAAGCTACTCCTGGTGAAAATGATTGACTCCTGACTCCGATTTTATAACCAAAAATCAGTCAGACTACATTTCAGAAATTATTGATGGCTCCGAATCCCACTCCACAACTACAATCGACTCCTGGTGAAAATGACACGATTCCAATTTTATAACCTAAAATCAGTCCGACTATGACTCCATGACTCCAGATCCGACTCCGCAACCATGACAGACTCCTGGAGAAAATGATTGACTCCGACTCTATGACTCCGAATCCAATTCCACAACTCCATGGGAATAAACTTGGAAAGTTTATTCCTATGTATTGATCATCCCTCGTACTTGTCGTACTGTCGTTAGTACGTATTTTAGTCAAAACATTGTATTTTGTATCCAAAGAGAAAATACAAACTTTGCATTGCACTATAATGAACTTCCTTTCTGGCGTTTCTCTAGGTTATATTAATGACCATGTTTTTTCCAATCATTTAACGTTTGGAAATTTTAAATATATTTTTTTAGCCTCAAACAGACAAAGAAAATTATTTCAAAGGTAAATGGAGTGACAATGTGACAGATGCAAGCTGTCACACAGTAGTTATTTGAAATTTTTGTGTGAACAGTTGTTTGACCCAATGGCGATGGTTATTTTTTTCTTAGTTTTTTTTTAAATTTATTTTTATTTATTTATTTTTTTTTATATTTGATTTTTTTTTTTTTTTTTTTTTTGAGAAAAATTCTCAAATTCTAATACTTTTGGATCTGTACAATGCAAAAAAAAAAAAAAAAAGAACAAACAAAAAAGGCAGAGTTTTCCGTTAGAAATTATGCGATCATCTATCATTGTGGTTATTTGTTCTCGAGGGTGGTCATTAAGAAGCAGTTTGATACTTACAATTACAAACTGGTGAAATGATGTGAACAACAATTGCGGAAATTAAACGTATGATTGCAAGTCCACCGTTAACAGTTAAAGCCGCTATAGGCCGACGTGACGCATCAAATTAATTTTGACCACTTTGGATTCAATTTATTTACTTTTACTTTCAATTTTTCATTGTTAAGGAGCTAGAGTTAAGCAAAGTTTCGAGACATGTTAAGCTTTGCCGAACTCATGTGCCGCTATGTCACTCACTACTGATAAGTAAACTTCCCACTACGTTGGAAAGTATGGTCTAAAACCAAGGATTCTGTTTATGTCACCCACTGCATGGCTAACTGGTGGCAGAGGAGAGGAAATTGTAATGAAATAGTCTGAAGATGTAGAATTTCGAGGTTTTATCTCTATTTAGATCTGCTACAACTTGGAAACATTACGGATAGCGTAAAGAAAAGATTCCAATGATCAGAGACCGAAAAATATGGTGCCAAATCATAGGTGGTAGGATGAAAATTTAGCACCTAGTTTAATCATTTCTCAATGTTCACAGGAAAAGTGCTCACATTTCACAGCATAATATCAACAAGGCTTCTGAAAGATTTTTTTCTAAAAGAATTAGTTGTAAAGGCATTTTTTTAGGCTCCCGGGATTTGACGGATCCAGCCCCAATGATACTTTGCAGTGAGTATTGACAACTTGTTCTTGCTGTCTAAAGAACAACACGTGTTTTGTAATTTTTATGAGTTTCCAACAGTGAGTTTTAAAACTTTTTAACACTTGTACGCATGAGATTTAAAATTTAATATGTAGTATAACCTTCACAAAACGAATTTTATTTTGTCGCACTGTGGTCGTTTTTTACTTTGTAATGTTTTATGCACCAGTTTAAACGTTCATATTCCAAAATCACGTGTTATGGAATCTTAAACATTCCATAACATCTGAGAAAGTAACCCTGCAAATTAGCAAATTTTCTCCTACACATCCACCGCCACCTTTGAAACAGCAGCAGTCAAATAGAAACAGACAAACTATATCGTCTTCTATCATAACTTACCAACGGGAGCACCGATCGGAGATCACGAGAAATCACTGCGACCTCCCGAAAAATTTCATATTCATGCCATTTGGATACAGTATTTCTACATTGATTCTTGGAGATAATGAATGATGTCTTTAGTCATTACATGTTGATTTGTATGCGCGCATGCTTGTATTTCATCATTGGGGAAAATGAGAACACTCAATTCAAAAATTTAAGTTCGGGGTGCTGCTGGTGTTTCTCCCCCCACCCTTTTTTTTTACTTTCCAAGACAAAACCTACTTAAATAGATGAAATATAAAAAGAAAAAAAACTTTTAAACTTTTGTTTTTCACTTTCAGAAGATATTTAAATTGATTCTAAAGAGAAGTTAATAACATATACTGTTGTTTAGAAACTCTTTTGAATCTTGGTAGTAGGGGAAGACCGCCTATATTGGACCCCCTAAGAACAGGAGGCCTGTGTCGCTCAATGTGAAGCAAAACAGAAGTGCAAAATAGGTCATCGTAAGCTAAGTTTAATCAGGAACCGCCCTAGGAGCTTATATTTTCAGAAAATATGAAAATTATTTTTTTAAAAATTATCTTATAAAAAGTTGCAAAAGTCCAATTTAGGAATACATGCGTCTAAATTGAACCATGCGCTTCATAAATTGGACCGTACCAAGAAATCATAGAATAATTTATGTTTGAACTATACAGCTTTTTTACAGGGATTTGCAGTAGAATTTCTTTTGCTTCGGCCTCAATTAGGCAGTGTTGATAAACTCGCCAATGGTATTTCATACACTAAATCATGTTTTGCACTTCATCTCTATGACAAACATTGCAATAGCAATTGTTTTGTACAGTTTCTCGCTTCTTCTTGTGTGACTTTTTCTGCTCTATGCCTCTTTTATACGGCGTTAGAATGATTGCTGAATAGCCTTCCTTTTTGTTCAATCTAAGGAAAAGGGGATATGTGAGCCGGCTTTACAAAATCATAGTTAGAGTTGGCAATCATGTTTTGATGAGAACTATCTGCCGATTCTGCAGAACTAGTACTAATCTAAGTCGTAGCTAGTTCTTGTACATGGTGTACAACTTACAAAGAACATGTAACCTGTTCGCTTTGAGTAGTTTCTATGCTGCAGCCAAGTCAGTGTCATTAAACACATGTCAATTAACAATCCAAACTCCTGTTCTTTGGAATCAACTCACAGCATTTGCCATGGCCTTGATTGCGGTTTGCCCATAAGAGTTACCAAACAGTTCTCCAATGCGATATTAAATAATGGATCTAAAGACCACATCTACGTGTATGATGTGCTTAAAGAGAAAGTATTATCGTTAGCCAAGTTTATTGCATCAATGTTCTTTATGTAAGTGCTGTGCCTATCCATTAATAGAAGGACATTCTTTTTACATTGCTTGGCTTAACATTTTTGATGAAATGTTGTATCAATTGTGTGAATTATCGTTTGTGATTAATTTTTTTTTTTTTTTTAACAAGTATATTGCTCACCAGGGAAGCTTGCAACAAATAACCAGTGTGTTTATACCACGTTTACCATTCATTACTGTTCCAACCTGATGGTTACCTCTATACGTCAATATATTTTGGGGCTTTAGGACAGTGAAAATACCGGTTTCTTCTACATTGAACATTTTAGTAGCATATAAGTTGTTTTTCTTTTAAAATCATTTCGAAAATATCGAAGAATTTCCTATTTTTCTCTCGGTAAACCAGCGTAAATTTTATTTCAGTTAATAACTATGTTTAACAACCTGAAACTGCAGCTTAATGAATGGAGAGAAAAAAAAACATACATTTTGAGAAGTTGCAGTTTCTGCTTGATAAAAATGTGCTTGATAAAAAAGTTTAAATGAATATCGTGAATAGGTGTTAAAGTATGCTTAAAATAATTTTAACTACGCTATTAAATAAAAGGAGTCGCTTATTTTGTGTAACGATTAATAAAAAGTCTTCTTTAAAATCATATTCTTAAATTGGACCACCGGTCCAATATAGGAATTTTTTTTCAGTCCAATAAAGGAAAACACGCTATTTTTTAGTCTTCAGCTCATTGCTCTGTCAAAAACTATCACAATTGCGCATGTAAATACATCGATGTAATCCTTATTAAACACAGATTATAATACTGTAACAGCATTTTACTGCAATTCACAAGTTTTTGAGTTATCCTTCTAGAAACAAGTCCGCAAAATAAGATTTCGCACGTTTTCAACACAAATCAAGCCGTAACTCACGCTAAACAGTTCGAAGACTGGCGAAACTTCATACACATTGTTTTTATTCCTAAAACTTTATATTTCTACTGTTAAACTGTAGCACAGATCTCTGTACTAGATTTTAAGCCCGAGGTCCAATTTAAGCAGTGGTCCAATATAAGCGGTCTTCCCCTATAACTACTAAACCTCAAAACGTAAAAAAAAAAAAACATTCACCTCTTATTAACCACGACACAGTCGAAGATCTAACTGTCAGAACCACAAACAAAACAGTGTAATTTACCAGTTTTGTTTGCAATTACTCACTATGCTAAAAGAAATACAGTACGCAAATCTTCTATTTTTTGTTTTCCTCCCTCAGAAAAGATTTAAATTAGCTCCAAACAGAAGTAAATGACATAGAATGTTGGTTCAAAAAGATGATGGTTCACTGACCACAGTCATCTTTTAGCACTGATGATGGGGCTTCATTTATAATAGCCCCAAAATAGCTATTTGCTAGAGTTTTCTAACTTTTTTTAAACATTTTATCTGTACTTTTGGACACGTTGTCTTGCATTTTTAACTTCATTAATTGTACAAAGTTTTCGACTGCTTTCCTTACACATAGAATGTTGTTTAGAACTTTTGCATGTGGTAGTCAAATCACTAAACCTCCGAAGTTAAAAAACTAAAATGCAAAAAAACTAAAATGCACTTCTTATTTACCATGATACTGTAGCAGATTCAGCTGTCAGAATCGCGAACAGAATAGTGTATCTCACTTGTTTCGTTTACAATTACGCAACTTGCTACACTTAACGAAATGTAATTAGAAAATCTACTCCAGTATTTTACACCAGACAGAAAATATTTAAATTAAATCTAAAGAGAAGTAAATAATATGGAATATTATTTTGCATCCGTTTTACATGTAGTAGTCAAACTACTATACCTCGTAAAGTTAAAAAACTAAAATCCATTAACTTCATATTTACCACGATACGGTAGAAGATTCAGTTGTCAGAATCTCAAACAAAGCAGTGTAATTTACTTGTTTCGTTTGCAATTACGCAACCTGCTACACTTAACTAAATATAATTTGAAAATATTCTGCTCTATTATTTTCTACATACAGAAAATATTTAACCCATTAATGCCTAGCGTCACTTTTTAGGGACGGTCCGAAAAGTGTGTCTGAATTTTCCAAAAATGAACATTTCAACCAAATAATTGTGTTTAATTATTACTTTGGTATTGCTTCAATTCTGTATCAACAGATTGCAGCACATAACCGCTGTAAAGTGTGATCTGTAGCCATTTGATTATGATCTTTATCAAAAATTACATCGTTCGCAATCTCAAGAACAAAAAGCTAAGTTTTTAAAGTTATTAACAAGTAAATCTATCTGTGTTTGATATATGTGCTACTTTGATCGATGTTTCAGTTTACCTTTTTTTGCAATTTTGTAAATTTTAAATTTTTTTAGGATTTTATAGCAATTTAAGAGCGTCCCTAAAAAGGGACGCTAGGCACCAAAGGCTGCATTGTTTAACCGTTGCTGATTTCTTTCTTAGAATCTATAATTTATATCTAAGAAGTTAGTAAATGTTTTTAGACTGAAAAACAGATAATAATTGTCATTTTTAAAACCTATTTTATTTTCAAAATCTAATTAAATTAAATTAATTAATATATATAAACTTAATTATACAATGTTCTTAAATATTTTCTCTTCTTTTTTTTTTAATTACACAAAATACTCAAGGTAAATTTTGAAAGAAAGCTATTTCAAAAATGTAATTGTTTAAAACACTCATTATTCCTTATATTTCATTACTTTTCCATTATGCATTTAGGTGTTTATTATTGTTTAGTCTGACTGTTGGGGGGGGGGGGAGAAGCCCCAAGCTGTTTCAGAAGCTTAGCATTTCACCTTGATGAAGAATTCAAGGATTGCATATGTGTCTGTTGTTTGGGAAGGGGGGGGAGGTTGCAGATTTAATTTCAGAATTCCCTGAGCATGCCAATTTTGATCTCTACTGTGAGAATTTATTTACTTCTCTTGCGCTCCTACGTAATTATTTGTCTCAGCAAGGTTTTGTGCAAGAATCGGATTAAAAAATGCTCATGAACTGAAGTTACGTTGTTCAAAAAAGAAAAGAGAGGAAGTTTTGAATAAATGTCGATGACAGGTAAAATGATATTACGTTGGTTCGGTGGAATAATAGCAATGTCATAACTATTGCATTGAATCTTCATGGAGTTTATCCTATTGTAAAGGCTAAGCGATTGTCCAACAGCGAAAAGAAAATAATTGAAATTGATGAACCAAATATATATGGTTGCTCAATACAAACGTAGCATAGGGAAAAAGATCCCATGCATCAAATATCGGGAACTGCCGGTTTTTGATCCACTCTAAAAGAAAAGGTGGTAGCCGCTCTTCATTTTTATTTTAAAAGCTGCTGTACAATATGCATTGAGCTCAAGAGAATTGAGTTAGGTATTATGGGGCTAGTTGTTATATTGTTTTAAATAAGACTCAGGTAAGATGTGCCCATTGAAGTAAAAGACCTTATCGGAATGCAGCAAATGCAATACGTAGGTTTGCAGAACAAATGTTTTGCTGACTTTTATACTCAACAACACCAATATTTCCTTGTTCTCTGAATCTACTTCCCAGTTTATGTTAACTACTGCTTTTATTTCTTCTTATAAATTGTCATTTTCAATATTACATCGTAGGCAGAAAAAAAATTTTGGTAAAAAAGTATGTACCCTCTGGTGCCTAGCGTCCCTTTTTAGGGACGATTTTTCTTTCTTAAATAAAAAATTTAGTTTTTACATGATAATTTTTTCACTATTTTTCCTGTCCATTAAACACTATTTGTAACCAGTATACAAAGTATCATTGAAAAATAAAATGTCAGGCATTAATGGGTTAAATTAACTTCAAAGAGAAGGAGACATGAAATGTTGTTTGCAACCGTTTTGCTGTAGTCAAATTACCAACCCTAGTGAAGTTAAAACTTTAAAATACATTCCCTACTTGTTTCCGACCATACGGTAGAAGATTCAGCTGTCAGAATCTCGAACAAAGCAGTGTAATTTACTTGTTTTGTTTGCAATTACGCAACCTCCTACACTGAACAAAATATAATTAGAAAATCTTCCACCTTTTTTTGCACTGACAGAACAGATTTAAATTAACTCCAAAAAGAAGTAAAATATCATGGAATGTTGTTTACAACAGTTTTACATGTGGTAGTCAAATTACCAAACCTCGTAACGTTAAAATACTAAAATACATTCACTTCTTATTTACCACGATACGGTAGAAGATTCTGTTGTTAGAGAATAGCGAGCAGAATAGAGCAATTCACTTGTTTTGTTCGCAATTAATTACTCAACCTGCAACACTAAACGAAATATAATTAGAAAATCTTCTACTCTATTATTTTCCACAGACAGAAAAGATTTAAATTAACTCCTGCGAGAAGTAAATAACAAGTGGTGTTATTTGCATGCGGCAGTGGAGTTGCCGAACCTCGTACGTTAAAATCCGTTCACCTCTTGTTTTCTACAATGCGCTGGGAGGCTCAGCTGTCAGAATCGGGTTGAGATGGCTGCAGAAATAATGCCAGATAAAAACAAGAGGAATCTTACGCGTCGAAAAATGATTCCCCCACCCCCTATTTAACGTTTTTTTATTATTTGAGTGTCGAGCTACTGTCTGTACCTACTTTACATCGTTGTTCGGTACCGCATCCGATTTCGTAGGCAGTGGCGGGAAATTGCTCTTCCGTAATGCGATATTGTCTGCTCGGCTTTTCGCCGGTTTTTCTCTTGCTAGATTTTTGTCTTCTTTTTTTCTCCGCCTCTTTCTTTCTTCTTTAGACTCCGCCGACAAGAATTTCTTCCCGGGCCTCCTTTACTTGTAGTTTAATAAGGGGGACTTCTTTCTTCTTACCTTTGCGCAGATTGCGGGGGAGCTTGCTGGAATATGCGGTGCTAAATATACTATGGAGAGAGAGAAGGTTTTTCCGAAAAGCTTTGTCGGAAAGTTCGTAACAGATCTGTTGGAGCGCGCAGAGATATTGGAGATATCTGAACTATGTAGTCCGCGGCTAAAAATAAAATTTTGAAAAATCGTGAGAAATTCGGTAATTTGACTTAAAATGTACTTCAACAATAGAAAATATGATTGCGCAAAAGGAACGTTTCGTTTAACAAGACACAAAAAAGAGAAGGAAAAAAAAAGGTAATAGAGAAATAGAGAGCGCCCAATCTCCGGAACAAAAAGATTTGCGAGTATTGAGCAGGGAAATTCCATTACAACACACTTCAAGCGACTGCAAAAGTTGTTCGTAGTAACGGGAATTTAATTGTAATATAGTTCAAGCAATGTGACGGTAATCAAATCCGGACTGGACATTTATTTCACTGAAATGGATATTTCGTTGCACTGCCATTCATTATAATTTAACCCTTTAACTATCAACTTATTTTGATGATTTGGGTGCACAAATTTGTTTTTAAAATTCGTTATGAGGGAAAGTGGTCGAATTCTGTACATGAAGGTAATTCTGCTCACTTGTGTTCTCGATTTCGCAAAATACATTTGGTCGTTTGTACGGTATTACTATTTGTAAGGGAATTTGAAAACTGTTCAAATAACTAGCAGAGTTTCAAAGCAGGATTCGTTACTGGTGTAGTAGTGCTAGAAATACCTTCCATCTTTAAAATCGATTCGTTTATTGTTCTCTCAAGAATTAACTTAAAAACAAACGTATTTTCAAAACAATATAACATACAAATGCAACTTACATCAACCAACTCCGAACCAACTTTCAAACACACAGTAGACTTTTAAATAATTTCCAAGCTGCAGAAATTTGCATATAGTTAAATCAAATCAAACCGTACCCCCTTTTCGATCGAAAAACATTTAAACTCCAGCAAAAACATTCTGTGACGAAATAGAAGACATCATACTATTTTGTCTCTTTAGCCTTTTCCCTGCATTTTATTATGACATATTGTTAAATAAAACGTAACTACAAAAAAATTGACGATTATTTCTTTTGATTCAATTGCTTATTTACGTCATGTGATTGGCTTTTCGTATTCATTGCAAATGTAGCCGGATTGAACACATTTTAAGCCGCATAGCAGCCTAAAAAATGCCTGTAGTAGCGAATATTATGTCTGCGCAATCATTTAGGTGTAATTCTAAGCAGTACAATTTGATCAGATTTTTAAAGGTTACCAGACATAAGAATAATGTTGCATTTTATGTTTTTATATTTGAGTTTCTAATTAATGTGCAACATACATTTTCAGAATCGTTAATGACTGCATTTAAAGGCACATTTCGATTCATCGACATTTCTTTCATAATAACTTTCTCAATGAAGTTTAAAATGCTTAATTTTCCATTTCCTTGAAAATTTTAGTTGATTTCACCATATTCTATAGTTTTAATGTTATAGACAATTTTTTGATAAACAGAGAAAAGCACGGTGGTACTGTTAGCATTGTGCCTTCTTGTTCTTTATCGAATTTAGTCACATTTTGAAAAGCAGTAAGATTTAATTGAGTGAAAATTTTGTTTCAAAAATGCGTAAATTTAACCGGTTAATACCTGACATCTTTTTTTCAAAGATATTTTGTATACTGGTTACAAATTGTGTATAATGGACAGGAAAAATAATTTTAAAAATATAATGTAACACATAATTTTTTTATTAAAAAACTAAAAATCGTTCTTAAAAAAAGACGCTAGGCCCTAGAGGGTATACACTTTTTTTACTATTTTTTTTTTCTGCCTACGATATAATATTTAAAAAGACATTTTATAAGAAGAAATAAAAGCAGCAATTAACATAAACTGGGAAGCTGGGAATAACTTTAAAACTTAGTTTTTTTTATTGAGATTGTGAACGATGTAATTCTTGATAACAATCATAATAAAACGGCTACAGAGCACACTTTACAATGGTTATGTGCTGCAATCTGTTAATAATGAATTGAAACAATACCAAAGTAATAATTGAACACTATTATTTGGTTGAAATGTTCATTTTTGGGAAATTTAGACACACTTTTTGGACAGTCCCTAAAAATTGATGCTAGGCATTAATGGGTTAAGTTTGTCCACTCTTAAGAGAAATGCAATATTTATCAATAAGTTTAAGGAAGAAATATTTTTTTCCAGTAATCTGAGGATTATAATGACTCTAAATCACATGGTTAAAAAATTATATAAGTAGTTACGTAAAAATAGAAAACTAAAAAAAAATGACTTAGCCCCTTTTGGAGAAAAACTGCACGACTTACGCTCTTTTGGCACAAAAAAACAAATAACAAAATTAAATGCTTTAACTAATTTATTTGAAAGTAATTAGTTTTTTGTGTAAAAGTACAGCGTTTATTTTAAATACACTATTTAAGAAAAAAGTTAATTACCACACCTCATTATTCACAAACTCTGTTTACCTATCGATATGATTACTTTAACTTGTGTTAACGCTATAGGTGCATCGGTGCAAGATTGTTCATTAAAAATATAAATATCCATGCAATGGTTTAATTCCCAAATTTTCAAGTAATTTCAAAATGTCTATTTTTTTTCCCTTTTTGTTTCATATCACTTTTCAGTTTTATTTCAGAATAGGCGTTAGGAAGAAATGTTTTTCGTACTCCTACTGGAGAAAAACCACGTGATCTCAAGTCACGTTGATACTGTATACATTTAAACTGACTTAATTTTTTTTGGCACTAAACTTACTTGTGACCTAATTCTTTTCGGAAAAAAATGAGTTCAGCCTCTGTTTTTTTATACGACTAAACCTTATTTGGAGCCTTAACTTGTGTTGAATGCATTGTTATACATATGAGTCTGCCTTTTGTATCGAAAAGTCAATTTTTGAGAATTTCGACTTAAAGTTTTCTTGGACAAGGTCTTCAATTATATTAAAAGTTATAAGTGGTGATAAGTTAATCTAAAGGACTCAAAATTGCATTGAATGACTGCACGTTTGGTAATAGAAAGGAAGAGCCGAGCAGTTAACTAAAGGAAGTAAGTAGCTTGCTTACGTTTCTTGCTACATTTTTTTATTGAAATGTTTGAAGAAAAAAAAAGGCTAAAATCCCACCACGATTTAACAATGGCAAATAGAAGCATAATAAAACAGTAGCTTCATCGTAAAGTATCATCCAAAAACCTATCGCAATTCTTTTTTTCTGGGAAAAAAATGTGACTTCTTACACTAATCTCCCTGCTATAGAAGAAGTACTTAGAATCGTAGAATTCGCTCTTTATATATATTATATCTTTTTTATTCCTCTTTATAGCGCAGCTAAATACTTCGGAAAATTGAAGGCACGGCAGGAACAAAGCAACTAAGAAAAAAGGGGGATAAACTGTATCTATATGAAGAGTAAACTACAGGAGAAAGAAAAAAAGAGGCTAAAAAGGATGGAGTCTCGAAATTCCTTCTACTGAACTGCACCCCAACAAATTGCACGATTCTGGATTCTTCGAAAAACTTTCGGAAACAGAAAAAAAAGTTATCCCGGGGAGGGGGATGTTGGAAATATTTCCAGGTCACACATACTTCCGTTACAACAAAGTGTTTGCCATTATAAGCAAGCAGCCGATTTCTTCCGACTTAATGGCATTGTTTTGCCGCTGCATTAGGCCATTGAAAGGAATGAAAATGATTCCTGAAGTTATGAAGGAGTTAGATTTGTGCCTCACGCTTTCTATACTACATCCTTTGATAGGGCAGAAGAAGAGAGAAATTCGGAAAAAATGCTTTCAACATGCCTCATAACATTTACACACAATTTAAATTATATCCCAAAAATCTGTGAAATTTATTCCCATGGAAAAGAAAAATTCGTTTACAATTAAAAACCAAAAATAATTTCACAAGTTAAGCAATTTTCTATTTTATTTGTGTAAAAAAATGATTTAAACAAATTAACTTCCTTACGTACAGTTTGGATGTCTCGTATTAGTAAAATATTTCTTCTAACGTTTTGATAGCTTGGAATTTGCGACCAAACTGAATCTTCCGTTTCACGAATGCCCGAAATAAAAACATTCGCTCAGCTCCTTGTCTGGATCAAAAGAATAGAGCGTTCTTCATGGCCCCATATAACCGGCTAAACCACGTGTTGTGATAGGTACAGGGAACCCTGGGAGTGAAAAGCGCAAAAGTGAAAATAAAAACATGACCGTATTTAAGGGGTGGGTTTTTAGGGCTCAATTCCCCTCCAAAAAGGTTTTAAAAACTATTATAAAAATGCTTTACATCGTTTCTCACTGAAAAATTTTTTTTGCAATTTTATTTTAATTTTCTGATTAACTTTGAAACTGCATTTGAAAAATGAAATTATCACTGTTGAATAATTGTACATGTTAAGTGTTTTTACTGGGGGCAATATTTATTTTTATTATAGTTATTGCAAACATAATTTCTTAACAATACACCTTTCCCTTCAAACTTTTGACACCACTAAAAAAACACCAAAATTCTTCAAATTTGTAAGTACCACACTCTGTATTTAACACATCTTATAAGTGTCGTAAAATAGAAATGTCAAAAGTACTCCTTCGAATGCGCGTATATGAGTAAACGCATCTATCCAGTTTTTTTTTTTTTTTTTTTTCTTCATTGAAAAGATGGGTCATTTTTTATGTTAAATTCCTTTCAACATCTATTGCAACAAAAATCAACAGAATATAGAATACGAAATCAAATTTTATTGACTTTATAGATTTCACGAGAAATAGGTGTAGGAAAACCCTCCCCGAAACTAAGGTCTGGTTACGGCCCTGATATATATATATATATATATATATATATATAGTTTGATTTTATTAAGTAAAACCTCCCGCGTATTTACGCATGCGTCAGGTCTTCTCTAATCTTACCGAAAAAAAACTGGTGATAGGTAAGATAACAAGTATCAAACAACGCAGAACGATGCTAATTTTAAATACATAGTTTAGTTGAATATGCCAAAAGGATAGCAAATGCAAGCTTTAAATTGAAAACATCGGAAAGTTCCCACCATAACCCATCACCCCCTTTTTTTTTTTAAGTTGAATGGTTCGCGTATGATAGGCGTGGTTTTCAAGGACGGACAGAAAAGGTTGCATGTTTAGAAAAAGTAGCTAAATGAAATGCTTCATGACGTCATGTAAAGTGATTAATAACTATTTCTGAAATTCATAAATTTCACAGTCATAAGTGTTTTAAATAGGCATGATTCTTTTGCTTAAAAAATGACAGCCAACAAACAGACTGAAGAAGAAACAGTTAATTTTAAACTTAAATGTAGAAAGAAACGAACTTTTAAATGTGGTAAACAGTAACTCAAGAGCAAATCTTACTCGAGACAGTTTTACAAAGATAACCAATTGGGGCGAATTTCTATCCATTGAACAGAGCAGCAATTTGGAATATTCCTTATTTATTCTTTATCTCCTTGCAATGGATCTGCATTATGAGTCTTTCTGATTTTTCTTATTAATTTCACACTTGTACGTTAAAAATTATTTCAGTAACTTCAAAATTATCATTTATTTATTAATTTATTTATTTGCAATACTTAAAAAATAGATGCATAAAAAGAGATTTAATTTATTTTCCCTTGCTTGCAAAAATTACATTCAAAGCATTTTTTGCGAATAATTTTGCAAAAGGGGAGCTCAATAACAATTATAATACATAATAATACTTGTTAAGTTTGAAAGATGTTTGAAAGATTAAAAGTAGCCACAAAAACATGCTTGTGACAATTCTTAAAATAAAAAGTGGCAATGCAAGTATTAAACGCGCAGATTTCTAAAACTTAACATAACACATCTCACATTTAATATAGTTGTAGTTCGAAAAATAAAATTCTGAAATTAGTGCTTAAGCCGTAGTTTCTTTTGCTTGTATATATTTTCTTGATGAACCGGGGGTTCTGAAGTGTCTAAGAATAAGCAAGGAACGACTTCTTTAAAAATAGCACGAAATTTCAGTGAAATTTTCGGTTGCTCTAACAATACTGATAATTTTTACATTATTTCCGAACATTTAAGTAAAAAAGCGAATTATCGTACACTACTTATAATTATTTTAATTATTAATGATGTGTATATTTTGCTTTCATTGTTTATTCACTACTTTTATCTTCGTACTACATAAAAACACCAAGGAAGTTGTTATACAACTGTGCAAAATATAAGCGTAATGCTCAGAAATGTAAAATTTTTTAACTATTGAAAGTTAACCCCGAGAGTAAGTCAATGGTTTTTCCTGGTTTGTTACCCTGTTTTGTGTCCTTCATCTTTGAAACTTATCAGTACAAGTAAAAGCAACATCAACTGTATTAACGATAATTATTTATTTTTAGTCACTATTGCTTCCAAGTGCAATAGGTGCTTTTTATATATGAAAAAATCAAGTTTCCGACATAACACTTTTTCTGCTTATTTTTGGTAGACTTAAGTACAATTTAAATCAAGACTGACAAATTTCTACCGTTCACTAAAAACATTCCGTAACTTAATATCATTAATGTAATTAATCATCCTACATTTTCCATGGAGCAATTTGGGCTCTTTAATAATGTTTATTATCCCGACACAAATACGGAGATATGAACAAAGAGAGTGTTAGAACCCTGTTCCACATCGGCAGAAAACGCGACCGAAACCGAAGGCAGAAACCGAAAATCCGGGTACTTTCTATAGGAATACCATTTAATCCATTTTACATTTCTGCTTTATTTTTTTGCTTTACGTCAATGTGGAGCAGGGCCCTAAATCACGAAAAATCAAAATTCATTGAGTGCTACAAACACTTAGTTCACTGATTTTGGACTGAAGACCGATCTCTAAGGATTATTATAGACGAATTCTATGTAAGGCTTTAAATAAATGACCTATTATCCTATTAATTTTGGTGGGTTTTAAATCCAGGCTAAAAATTTTCAACCTTTATTAAAGCCGTGTGTCTTACACATTTTAGACAAGAAACTTATATTGCAGAATTTTGATATCGGGCCTGTTAGCCTACTAACTGTGCCACGTTAAAAATTTAGGCTGAAAAAATGTTCACCCTTTATCAAACACATAGTCCGCAATATATACGATTAAGAAATCTCATCAGCATAGATATCTCAGGCAATAACACGAGCTGTAAGGTATTTGTTTTGTGATTCGCCCTTAATAATCCCGGATGACTTCTTGGTATTACAAAATATAAAACTCGGAGTAAAAAGTAAATAAATAAATAAATGGGTAACTAAAAATAACGAAGCATCAAGCTTGATTAAAGACAACAAATTTATTCCGCTAATTTTTGACAGAAGGTCTATCTCCAAGGTTTCGTATAGCAAATCTATATGCAAAAATTTCGATAAAAGACCTATCACCGTACTAATTTTGGCTCGTTGTTAATCCAGGCTGAGAAAATTTCACCCTTGAATAAAAACCTTCCGTCATTATTATTTTAAATAAATGACTGTACCATAGAATTTGGATTGGGGGTATGTTATCCTACGCAGTGGCTGACAATTGTTCACCCTTGATTAGAAAGTCATCGCCGTCGATATCCAAGAATAAATCCAAGCTGTATCATATTCATTGAAGGAAATACCCGTAATAACGCCAGATGATTTCTTATCGATACTATATAAAAATCTGAACAATAAATAAATAAATCGTACAAAACCAAACTTCATTAACGACACCAAATTTGTCCTACTGATTTTGGACAGAAGTCTTATATCCAAAGATTTGGTTAATGACTATTATTTTACTAATTTTAACCCGTTTTAAATCCGGGCTGATAAATTTGCGCCCTTAATTAAAACCTCCCTCTCCACTTATTAGTTAGAAGACCCAAGAATTTCGACAGAGCATCTGTTATCCTCCTTATTTTGGCACGTTTTATATCCAGGCGGACAAATTTTCACCCTTGATTAAAAGTATTCCGCAACTTATCCCATTAAGATAACTCATCACCGGAGATATCTCAGGGAGTAACCCGAGCCGTGGAATGTTCATTTGGGGAATTGCCCGTAATAACCCCAGACGACTCCTTCCCGACACTATAAAATACGAAAAACTGAACAAAGAGAAGGAGAGGTTTACGCTGGGAAATTTGAAAAGGAAACCTTATCTTCAGGGTCCTGCAAGCTAACGGGAAAAAATTACTTCGACTGGAAATGATCTATGGTTCCCCTAGCCCCAACAATCTCAAATTCCCACCATCATTGTTGAAATTAATGTTCCCTTTGGCCACATGCCTTCCGCCCGCTTTTCGGACAAATTTCTGCCTTTTCCATCCCTTTTTTTCTTTTAGCCCCTTTTTTCTCCTCATATAACTTTTTCTCCCCTTGACTGACCGTTGGCTATTTTCGATAAGAAACTGACCGTGACTGAGTCGTGATCGTGGACCCTTTCTTTTTTTTTTTTTTTTATCGGAGGGGTTTGAAATGAGTTTGACCCTCAACGTGGTGGATATTCTGGAATTTATGTCCGGTTTGCGATTTTCACTCGGATAAGCAACTTCATGTAAACTTCTGACGAATCTGTTTTCGTATTTCAGTGGACTGATAAGGACATTTTCAGAGCAGAATTGCGATATGAGTTGCGTCGGAACCCAGTAAGATTTAAACCACTTTTCTGATAACTTTTGTTTTTGAGAATTTTAAAGCAAAAGTGTTTATTCTGCCTAGTTATTAGAGAAAAACGAAAAAAGTATGAACTTCACTCATTATATAACTTTCTGATAAAATTTAATTCTAAAATTTTGAAAGTAAATTTTTTCCTGAAAATCTTTACAACATTTTCTTTTGAGCAACTTATCAAACTTTTACCTCTCAATCAAATAACTGCCACGTGTATTAAACGCGTATCGTCCGACACTTAACTATCTGATCCAGTTAACAGATCATTAAATAACATGCAAATTTCAACTCGGTAGAACTGATTTTGTGATTTGTCTGTTGAATTTAAACTTACAGAAAGCAAACGAAATGGATAAAGTCTAAGTTGTCTATTTCACTTAAATTTTGCTGTCGTTTCTAACAAATAGTATTATCGTCGGCTCTCAGAGTAGTTATCCGTTCCACTTTCATTACTATATATTTAAAAGTGAATATAATATTAGTTTTAAAGTTCACTCTGGCAGGTTGTTACGCAAAGAACAAGAGACGTGTATAAAAAAGCATTTTTTCTCAAAGTTTTTATACGCAGATGCAAAAGGCATGGCGTACAAAACATTCCAAACACTGCAACTTCTGTGAAAAATGGTACAGAAACAAGGAAAAAAATACCATAAGAAAAAATTGATTTGTTTTTGTATCCCCGTGTAAGCAAACTCGTGAGAGTTTAATTTCCTCTTAAATAATTTCATTACAGAAAGATATGAAGTGATCAAACTAATCTTTTGACTCTCAAAAACAAAAATTTTGATTAAAATAGCAAAACAGCGCTAAAAAAAGTTTCACCATAGACAACACACATTTTGAGGTTTCAAAAAAGTTTTTGCTTAATGCACAAATGTTATAATAATTAAAAATATAAACAATGGAACTTTAAAAAATCGATTCGAAACCAATGCTCTCTTTTTTTTTTTTTTGAGTACTCATTTTATGTATTATACAAAAGGGGAAAAAAGGAGATTTCCTTAAAGTAACATTTAAACCCTTATGTTTATCAATTTGAATAGAAAATTATTAAATAGTTACATTATTTAAGTTTTTGTTATGCTTTAATTATTAAGAATAACATTAGTTATTCGATTTGCTGTAACAAAAGATGAAATCAAAACCACACAAGTTCAAAAAAAAAAAAAAAGAAAGAAAAGCTGCTAATAAATGACTATTCATAGCATTTTTTAAAAAAGTAAACTGAAACTTTTTTGATAAGCAAAGGCACTTTGATATACTGAGATAACATTTTGTATTGGGGAATAGTTCTTTTCGTAATACTATAATTGCACTCAGCAAAAAATGCCCCTCTCCCCTAAGATCTGATTAAAAAAAGGCTCTCAATAAGGATCTGATTTTGATTAAGAAAAGTATATAGAGTGAATCTTTATTTGATAGCAAATTGAGTTTTTCTTTTTCTCAAAAATGAAAGCTATTGCAAAGTCATGAAATGCACCATTCAAATGAAATATGATTAGTGTGGTTTCTGATTTAATCTATTTTCAAGAATGAATAGGCGTTCATAACAGTACTAATTTTTAAAAATTAGTATTTTTATTATTACTACAATTATTTATGATGACCATCTTATCATTTCTCTAACTCTTTGTCATTATTTCAGTCGTTGAAAAAGCACTCATTAATGTGGTTTACTATTTTCACGTCAAATTGTAAAGCTTCAAAGACGAAAGCATCATCTTTTAAATGAGTATTCTGAATTTTTTATAACAGTCTAAGTTCATATAGAAACACACAAATTTACATGACGGTGAATCTAAATATATGTTTGTAATTTTAACGATTGCTTACGAAATCATTTTAAAACTAAATCTCTTTCGTAAATTAATAAACAATAAAACAAAGCTAGCAAAATAAATCTAGCGAAACAATACTACACTTGTCTTAAGAGATAAAGCAAAAATGTGAACTATAATTCTTAATTGAAAAGTAAAACATCTAATTCTAAGGTAAAATGAAGATGTATTCATGAACTAAAATATTCATACATAATTTTTTTTTCCAACATTTAATAGTGTTATTGTTTGTGATCATAATCGTTTTTCAATGTTTATCAATACTTGTAAGAGCTATTACAATCGAAACATATTTACTATCGTCACAGCTATAATCAGATCTAATTTAACGCAATATCGTCCTCCCACAATTTTCTCCGCATCTATTTCAATGTTCAGGATTTGGATGTTTCAGTGGGAGGGAGAAACTCAATTTGCATGTTAGAATTGCAAAACACTTTACTCGAATTAAAATCTATATCATTAAAGAACAATTTTAATTGCAAGTAAACACATTTCGTTGGGTTTAAGTTTCCTCTTTGAGACAGAGTTCCATTTACACGTCATAGTCGATCAATAGCAGATGCGCTTATGATTGGTCACTCTCTTCCGAATAGCGCCATCTATGCCTCCAGTGAAAAGGCTTTAAAATGAGTAATAATTTTATGACGTTTGTTTAAAATAGCCACTTGATTTTTAACCATGGATTTTACTCCAGTGTTACTTCTTAATATCTTTGCATCCTACATCCAATGTTTTGTAAATTCTGGTGTGTAAGAAACAGAAAAGTATCGCATTCTAATAGACTAAATTTTAAAGGCGAATTGCACATTTCAATGAGAAAATCAATAGAGTGAGATTTCAGCCATTGGAATGGAAGCAGGGAGTGTCTGCCTATTTGGAACGCCTCTTTTTAAATTTACAAACCCAGTTTTGGAGGAAGATATAAAAGCACTTCAGATCAACTGCAATTTTGGAAAGTTATGATTTTCTAATTTTAATCTAGAAAACCCCTGGAAATCCCTGGGGATTTAAGAATATAAAACCTTCCAAAATTTAGAGTTTTTCCGTTTTTGACCATTGTAAAGGGCGAAAAAGTCATTTTCTAATCAAATTCGAACTTTTTTTTTCTATCTACGTCACTATTAAAATTAAAGAATAAATTAAAATTGGGAATTTGGTCTTTGCATCACTAATAAAAAATTTATCTAGATTTTATATTATGGTCGAATGAAGTGTTGCAGAAAAACACAAGTAGTTTCTGTTTAAGGATTAAAGATTATTAATTTTACTGCTGGATTTGTGCATGATCGAAGCTTAATATCTGCTTGAGCCTGTTTGGAGCCCTAGTCCCTGAGACTCGAGGAATCCTAAAATCAAAAATGTGTATTTTTATCCTTATTATATTTAGTTGCTATGCGTGTGAAAAGTAAACATATCAAATTTGACAAATAAATTTTTACGTAATTACAATATTTAATCAAAAACGCTTGATTCTTTAATAGCTATTGTGAGATAAATCAGGGTACTTGAGTTACACATTACACACCTTGACTATGAGGTACAATTCCATAGCGATAGATCATAGATATTGCAGTTGCTGTAAAAAGGAGAAGAAAAATAGTTGAAACTAAACCTTCGATATGTTTTGTTTAAACAAAAAAAAATAATTTTTCCAAATATTACAAACCATCGTGAAAGTTTCCTTAAATAGTTAGAGTTTTCTTAAAATCGGCATGACTTACTCCTGAAATTGTGTAACGTTACACCGATTAACAATGATAACTTTGCAGGCTTTTACAGTGTATATTTAAAATTTAAAATGCATGTATAGTTGTTTTTAATATTACTTACTTAAAGAACAAAGACAATGTATCAGTTATAAAATAAGGCTCATACCATATTTATAAATCTACTTCAACTAACATTATGCTTAATAATAAATCTCAATTAAGTAAGAAATATCCTTGTGGGGCAAAACTTTACAAGTTTTTTCAAACCCCCAAAAAATGTTTTTTGGGGAAAAGAAAAATACGTGAATTTTGAAATATTTTGAAGAATCCAGCATAAAAATTTTAGCAAAGTCAAAAATGGTGTGTATCTGAACACCCCACTTCTGCCCGGTTCTTATAAAAACTGCCTCTTAAATTGTGTAAAAGGCGTTCTCCTTGTAACGTTGAAACAAGTGTCAGAAACATTCTTTAACTTTTGTGTATTGAAACGTTGAATAAATTTAATTTATTTTTCTATACAAAGGTATTTATTTATTTATTGCTCCAAAGTAATTTGAAAAGGTTAACTTTTAGGGCGCAAGTTATGAAATAAAATACAGAAATGAGAAATAAAAGCTATTAAATTTTACGATTATACAAATAAAAATAACGACATAAATGCAAAAATGTCTTCCATAGTGTTGATCATTTATGTTCTGAATTAATAATTAAAATGATCATGAAACCTGGACTTCCTCCATGAAATATTTTTTTTCCGCTACAATCTGAGCGTTCATTTAAAAAAATATGATGAGAGATAAACTTTTGAATTTATTCGTATCATAACGTTATTTCAAATGAATTAAAATGGTACGTTATAATTTTGAAATTTTACAAATAGATGTTCAGTGTTTTTGCTTGTATCTTAGCAAAAAATGTTGTGTAACTGAAATATAGAAAAATATAGAAACCCGACAAAATCCTTCATTAGAGAAGGTTCATAAAGGATGTGACATTTATTTCAATATACTTGACACTCCTCTCCTCATTTGTCAGACTGTGTCACACTTTTCCTTACTCCTCCCTATTCTTGTCATGTGTCGCGCTACATTGTATAAAAATACTTACAGGAAAAATTGTTTTCACTTCAACCAAAATTTGTGACCACTTCTTGTTCTCTCAACTCCTTGTCACAAACGGTCACAATTTGAAAGACTCCTTCCCCCGTCAAAACGTGACGTCATTTGTTTACGACTCTTTAAGAAAACTCTTTTAACAATAAATTAAAATCCGTTAAGGAAAACGAAAGCTGAACAATATTTCCTTAGCTATAAAATGAAACACGAAAGTTATGAGCGTAAGTTATGCGTGTAGTTACTCACATAGCTTTAAAATATCAGTGGACACAATAACACTTGCTGTTAAGATTTACTAATTAATGTGTCTGTAAAAACGATTTGTTAAGTAAAAAGCTACAAATAATTTATATATCTCTTTTATTGGTAGATTTCAAATCTCCATTGCTGCCTGAGATATTGACTTGCATTGTTTGAAAAAAAAATCGCCACTGAATTAAACAAATAAAAAATTAAAATAAATGAAACAAATAATAATAATAATATTATTATTATTATTATTATTATTATTATTATTATTATTATTATTATTATTATTATTATTATTATTATTATTATTATTATTATTATTATTATTATTATTATTATTATTATTATTATTATTAATAATAATAATAATAATAATAATAATAATAATAATAATAGTAACAATAATAACAATAATAATAGTAATAATAGTAATAATAATAATAATAATAATAATAATAATAATAATAATAATAATAATAATAATAATGATAATAATAATAATAATAATAACTTTTATGAACTAGAAAATCTGTAAATATATTTTAAAATAAATTTCTGGAAAACTATGAAAATCAAATGTTATAATTATATATAAATGATGCTACCAACTTGAATGAATACTGCTTTTTAATATGCGTAATAATTCAATTATAATAAAAACAGTAGAATAAAGAAGAAAAAGCTGTTCGAAAATAATTATGGCAATTTATTTGTTTTTAAAAATCAAGATAAACGAACTTTGAACCCGAACACGGGAGTGGTTCATCATTTGCAAATAACAGATTACAAAAGGAACATTTTCCTTGCCCTACGTCACAAAATAAATGATAGGAATAAATTCAGAGAATCTTTTTTTTTTTTTTTTGACTGATATAAAGAATTAATGAAATTCTTTGCCAACAATATTTCAAAATTTTGCAACTTTCATTATTTTGTCGATCAGTTAAACGTAAACTTTGTCTTATGGCTATGATCTTTACCTTTTTAGTGTTCTTGTCAGGAAACTCAGTTCAAAGATACAATAGACAGTTAAATAGACATTACTTAATTAAATTTCGTTACATTTTTTAAAGTTAACATTTAAATAAATATTTAATTCGGTTTTCCGATACATTCCAGAGCAAAAATATTCTGGAAATGATATTAAAACTATTTAAAATGATTTATATAAAATTTTCTTTTATTTATCCTCTATTTGGCACTGTTTTTCTTTTAAAATTAAAATCAAAAGTTATAACTGAAAAAATAAAGACCAACGCAAAATTAAAGTTTACGGTTACAAAAAATAAATAAATAAAAAGTTAAAGCTGCCCTTTCGTCTAAATTTCACCTACGAAACTAGTTTCACTGTTTGCACACTTAAAACAACTAGTAACTTTCAAATAGAAAAATAACTGAGTTAGGTTTAAATTTGTCACAAATAAATTGCAGAAATTTTTACTGCAAGTGTTTCAATATTGTGCAAAAGTTTTAAATAATTTTATTTATTTCAAAGAGCTATTTTATAATTATTATAACAGCGCATTCTGCGTGTGTATGTGTTTTTCTTTTACTTTCTTTTTCCATTTCACTATTATTTTTTAAAATCTGAATTATAATAGTCTTTTTTAAAATATGCTGCGAAAGATGAAAATCATAAAATCTTAGAAACTGAATTTTCTGCAATATTCGTCAATAGTTTAATTCTTTAGAAAGTATGAGTTCTTATTTTGCTGCTCACGCTCAGGAAAAAAAGTGAGGCATTTGAAACTGTTTCGTTTCTTCTCACCTTCAAGTTTCTATAGCCAACATTTGTGCCGCCATCTATTGGAAAGTTTTCGAATCCTCTTTGGAAAATAGGCGATTTTTTTTTCTTATGTTGTATAGTTACTTCGCAATTCGTAAAAATAACAGATTATGACTTTTACATCTCGTCTGCAATGCAAACGCAGCTACTAACTCATTGCCTAAACTTAAATCTAAAATCAAATTTTCACTACTAATAATAAATGTAGAGATATTGTGCGCTGAAATATTTTTTAAACACAGTAGAGTCTGATTAAGAAAAAAAAAAAAAAAAAGCAGGAAGCAGCAGAACATAATATTAGAACAAAAATTCGTCATGTTTTTAAACTATCATAATCTTGTGTGGCTATACGGTGACCCTTATAAGGGGAAGTTTATCGTTGTGGTAATAACGTTATAGATATGACTTAATTTCTTATGTCTAGACTTAGATGTTTCATTTTACAAAATCCTTGAAATTTTTTTCCGGAATTTTAAAAATCTCCAAAAATGAGTGTGTTTTCACACACACAATGAATTTTAAAACATAAAACTTATAAGATTGCTTTTCAGGAGTAATTAATTGAAAAAAAGGTAGAATGAAAGACACAAAGACCTGTTATCCAAATCAGTCGACATCAACATGTCATTAAACTAAAAATGTAAACATGGCGTTTACATTTTTCGGTACAATCGATTTATGACCAAAGTAGATTTATATTTCGATACAAAAGACTGCGTTGTTTCATGGGCGATCCCAAAGTAAGAGATTAGGATATATATATATATATATATATATATACAGTACAGAACCTTTTATCCGGGAATCAGATAACCGGGAAACCAGAAAACCGGGAAAATTTTGCTGGATTTTCTCCCTTATTTTCAAAAAGTACTCGTTTTCGCTCATTGTCAGAAAAGTGCGAATTTTTCCGAGATGTTAAAAAGATAAGCAAATTTCCGTTGGAAGTATCGTACATTCTCCCGTCTTATGAGTGGAATTAGAAAGTAACGCTCATGCACCCTCACTCTTTTTTATGGTGATCCCGATGAGCCTACTTTTGAAGGGGTTATAGCTGCAAAAGAGAAAGAGTTACAAAACGATCTTCAAGAATACTCTCGGAAGTGGCTGGAGCGGGATCTGTTTTCAGAAACCGACATTGAAGAATGTTTTGATGCTGATAAGGATCTCCCTGTTATTAATGAAATGACGGATTCCGAAATAATTCAAATGGTTTTACACCCGAATGACCCGGAACAAGATAGCGACGAAGACGACGAGGGTGAGTGTGAAGACATCGTTCCAGTGGTATCCAACGAACGTTGCATTGAGTTAACGAAAGAACTGATTGCAGGAATGGAACAGAAATCCTTCGTTGATGAATCTCACATAATGGCTGTGAGAAAAATTCCGCAATTGTTCCTAGAGCGGAAACCAAATTATCGGCAGCTAAAACTCAATGAAATGTTCAAAAAATAATTTTAATGGGTGAGTTATGAATTTAAAAACAAATGTACATATCTATTATGAATAAATTTTTAGGTTGATAAATGTTTTTCTTTCGTTACTATTTTTAATTTCTAAGCATTTACATAGTATTTTCTTCTCATTTAGAAGTGTAATTCTCAGCCATTGTATTATGATTTTAAAAAACTACAAAAAATGCAGAGTTTTTTTAGCGATCCAGAAAACCGGGAAATTCAGTTATCCGGGATCGCGCTGGTCCCGAGCTTCCCGGATAATTGGTTCTCTACTGTATATATATATATATATATATATATATATATATATATATATATATATATATATATTTGTATATATATACATATGTTTGTATATATACATATATGAGTGTGTGTGTGTGTGTGTTTAAGGTGACCTAAAATGAAAATTTCGGAAATAATATTCTCCAAAAGCATGCCTTTGCTCCATATGTAGTAGAATTAAAAATGAAAATAATAAAAAATATAAAAAAACAGGCGAATTTGACAATATTTAAGGGTTGCAAAGATTTAGCACTTACAGGTGTTGATTTAACCCGGATAAAATTGAGTTTTTACTAAAACACCGACATTTTGGTGAAAGAATTTAACAAGTGGTAGTGTAGAAAAGTTATTTTACAATTGTAAACGTCATAATATGAGTTTATAAATGTTGATGTTACATACAACTTTTTCTTCCTGTTAACTAAGATTTAATAACATCATTGGTGGCCAGCGTCACCTCCTTGGAAGCTGCAAATTGTTCTCAGTGCAGTAGAATTAACAGAAGAAGGTGCTGAAAACATTTGTTAATAATTTTAGTAAATTGTAGTAGTTCATTAGTTTGTTTTAAAGTGACTTATAAATGGTAAACTTTATCAATGGAGCAATAAGAGCTTTCATTTGTCATGATCCTTAACCCTACACTGCATAGCGCTGTCAATTGGATGCAGGGACTATTTTTCCTTATGACCATGCATAAGGCAGCTCAAGCATAAAAAGCAAGTATTAGGTATCTTTAAAGCAAATATAACCATCTACCCTCAAAATTATTTTTTTTTAATGTGTTCAATCAATGCTTTCTTATTACACTGAAAAACATATATATATGTCTTTCAAAAAACAGAAAATCATGCAGGGTAGGGTTAAACATAACTCCAGTTTATCTAAATTCTAGATTAATCTTTTATTTCGCTTAGTGAAACAATAGCAACAGTTTAAAGATAAATATTTTCCTTTTTTGACCATAGAAATTTCTTAAATATTTGATGGTAAACATTTTGAAATAATTTTTAAAAAATAAGAAAACCTGACAGTTCGGGCAAAATATATCAATTTGAGTAACTATGTACTCTTTCTTTTTATAAAGAAAAGTAGAGCCCATAATTTGTAATTCAGATTTTGTTTTCTATATCCCTAATTAATATGCCAAACCTAGCATATAGAATGTATACATACTATCTAAAGATTTATGATCAAAGAGAGAAAAAGAAACAATGTTTTAATCATTTTTCAATTTTTTTTCAGAAAAAAACAAACATTTTTATAGTGCCTAAAGAACAGGTAAAAACCACTAGTTGCAACGAGCCCCTGGTTTTTTTGTTAACCCCCCCCCCTCAAACTTAATTGGAAGCACCGCGTATTGAAATAGCTAATATTAAATGACTAAATACTACATGACATATTTAAGAACTTTCTATTTACACTTCTGTATATCTTTCTCTGCATCCCAAAATGGTCTGCTGAAAAATATCATGATTGCCTACTAAACAAGAAGTTAATGCCATTAATATTAGTTCTTGGCTGCTGCCAAGTTCTCTTCGGCCAACGAAAATAAGTTTTTAGATCCGTTAGTTCACCAGCCTCACTTTTCACACCGTATTAGCATTACTCGACAAAGAATGAAGCTGTTTGCATATCTGTTCTTATAACTCTAACGAAAATTTCAAAGATTAATTATTTTTTCGCACAATATTGTGGTATAAGCGAGGAAAAATCGATTGCAGGAATTGTTCAGTTTTATTTGTATGTTCCATGATTTTTTTTATCTTATTCCATGAACAACTGGTATAATATTAGTTTCTCGTAACATTAAATGTAAATGCATTTGTGGAAAAATGTATGTAGGGGAATCTAGGGCAAAGTGAAATAGTTACGAAATTTTAACTTTTCAAAATTGAACAAATTGTAAATTTGTACTAAAAATTACAGTGCATGTAATGAGTACAATGTATATTATAACAGAACTTGCATTGAACTTTTTTTCTTGGCAGTATATTTGTACTTGTATAAAATGCGGGAATTTGTCCCCTGTTTTTTATAGGGAAAAATTGAAATGGCATATTTTTGATTCGGCTATTGCAAATATTTTTAACCAAATGAATGAGTAAATAAATAAATGAATAAGTAAATTTTACCAATGATATTTTCAAGGAATAGATGATACCAATTTAACGCTTCTAATGAAAGAATGAAAATTAATTTGAAAAGATGTGAAATGAGGAATATAGGGAATGAAAAATCAGCTGCATGAAGAATTATTTAGGTTTAGGTGAATCAAACACTTTCATGCTTATAAATGTAGAGTGGAACGTGCAAAAATTACGTTCAAAAAACTGAAGTAGGCTGGGGAGACCAAGAATATTTTCAAATGCAAGTATACATTCTAAACTTCGAAAGTTTATAAGATTATTGCTGTCAATTGATTATTTTTTATTTAGTTGTAAAATAAGGTCCTCTAAAATGGTAATTAGTGTCCATAATTATTAATTATTGATAATAGTTTGGAACATCAAGTACCATTTACCACTAATTACCACCATGCTGCATACATAAGAGATGGATCAAAATATTATGTGTCCCAGCTTAAGGATGAGATTCCCCTAACCCTGGACAGGGATTTTTTTTTTTTTTTTTTGGAACTGGTCAACATAAAGCGAAAAATAGTTGAAATTGGAAAATGAAGTATGAAAAAAAAAAGTGTTTTGGCGAAGATCTTTAAAAAAATAATAATGATAACTGTTTTTGTCTGATTATTCCCTCAATAGTTATTGAGGTGGGAGAGAGTTGATAAATGGACCAGCTGATACGCATTTCCCTACTAACCCTCATTTGAAAATTATAATTTTTCTGTATTTTTTTAATCATTTATGTTATAAATCATTAAGCTTTCTTTCATAGTATTTTCTACTTTTACGGGAAAATAGGCTAAAAAGAAATAAAACCAAGACATTCTTTTTACCGAAATCAAATTTTGAAGACAAAAAATATATGTACATTTTTAAAAATTGAATATGTAATTTGATATTACTTAAAGGATTACATTACTTTTGTAACAATTTCAAATCTTGAGTCTTTACTCAGAGAAAGCTCACACTGTTAAGCTTTGATGAGACATTTCGTATATGTGCAAAGCATATGTTAGCATTTTACTTCTTATTGTTTTAGCTATAACGTTGTTGTTACTGCAATCATTTACCTCAGATGTGTCAGCCTTTCGTTTCTATGCTTAATTTATTTTTAAAGTTTTTTTTTTTATATACTAAACTGAAACTTGAAGGATAAATCTATAACTGGCGTAGTTAGAGGAATTAAATTTCAAAGTTAATTTTTCTAGGAGTTATGGAAAAAATCAAAATAACAAGTTGATTTTACATTTTTTTTTCTAATGAATGAAATTTAGTGACTAGTTAGTTAGAAACTCGTCAATTATACTGAAACTTACATGTAAACATGAGAATAACAACGAGAAATTGGAGAACTTAAAGCTCATTAAAATATTACGTTTACCTCTTTAGTAATACTTAATAGCTAATACCATTGAATTTCTTACAATTTTATCAAATAGTATTTGTTTGTCAGTTGGATAATACTACCTAAATATAGTTCGATAATAGAACATATATATTAGATAATAGTCAATAAATAGTACAGTTGGAGAACGCTGTCAGAATATCGTCAACATAAGATTTTATTCTTAGTCCTAGCAATGGCAAAAAATTTCTAAAATGTAATGTAAATACGATTTCACATCAATGAATTTAAACTGTTTACGTGTACTTGAGTTCTATACGTTTGGGACAGGTGCAAAATCACGACATTGTGATCTTGCTACGGTTCCAGTTCATTAAAAAATCTTGACACTGACGTTTCTCTAACTACTTTCAAAATCAGTTAAACAGAGCCGTGCCAAAAACACTGTTAGTGAGACGGTGACAATAGCACGATGACAAGTCAACAGTGACAAAAGCACAAAGAATGTGCGACAAAATCTCATATTAACGGAACATGGCAGATGCACTCTAAGGAAAAAGTGAAACACTTTAAGTGAAACAAGTGTCAAAAGCAAATGCCGTGTCGGTGAAAGGTACTGTCCTTAAATCTGTACCTCAGAACCAGAACGACGTAAGTGCAAAAATGGCGATTTTCACTTTATTAGTGCCTTGTATACATAATCTCATTCTACATCGACCCATGAAAACGGTATTCTATAAAACAAATTCCTTCACAATTATTTAGATGCATTAAAAGAGCGCGAGTCCCATCCTTTGCATGCATCCGGCAATCGTTTTTCCCTTCTTCTGAAAAGTTATAAAAATTGACTTACGTTAGTCTGGTTCTGAGGTACAGAAATTATGTTACACTTTTTCTTTTCTTTTTATCAACGAATTTGACTCCCTTCCCCCCTCCCCCGTGTCACTTCTTGACTTACCCTTTACCCCCCTCCCCCTCGACCTTTATCTTACCTCGCGCTGTTTTTCATAAGCAAATCGTTATTTAATAAATGCGTGCTTGATGTCACTCTTCTTTACCCCCTCCCTCTCCATGCCACGAACTGTCACAATCTCATGAACAAACTCTGTCACAATCTTTCCTCTTCAAAGCGTGACAACCCATATCCTGTGCACAACCAACGCTTTTGTGGACAACCTCTAAAGTGATAAAAACAAAAACAGTAAATAAAACAGCGGTAAAGGCAAAATCAATGTCGGTGAAGCTGGTGACAACAGTACAATTAGTGAAGTTGTGAGAAAATCAGTTTGGGAAAGCGAGAAAGGAACCATAAAATCAATATTTGGAGGAGAAAGGGGTTCTAATCAGAAGCTATGCTACAGGTTTCCATTGGTATGTAATTCTAGTAAAGGCCATGTGGAGCTGTGCATAGTGAAAGATTGTCACTACCACTTCCCTTACTCCGGAAGAGGGGGGGTCGCACTTAAAAAGAGGTCCGAAATCTAAAATTTCATACTTGATAGTTCAACTCTTTTTACACTACAGTATCCAGTTTCTAAAAATGTGTTCAGAGTTCACCATGAACTGTTAAAATAATTACATAATTTCGACTAACTACAGATCTTTTCCCAGTGCGCTGTTCAGAATCGTTCAATGGCTTTGAGTACACTATTTTTAAGAGGCCTAATTTTAAAATTATTTCTATAAAATCAAAATATTTGTAATGATCTCTTTAATATTTTTGTACATTCAATGTTAGAATGTTTTATTCCAATTGTTTTTTTTTCTCCTGCATGTTATTGATTTACTTGCATTGATTTCCCTAGGGGATCTATCACCCGTTGCCCCCCCCCCCTTCCCCCACTCTATGTTCCACGAAAAGGGTTTTTTTTTACATTGTGTATGCAATGTATGCAAGTGTTGCTTACCTAAAAAAATTACTCTTATCTTATATTTTATTAAAAATGTATTATATTTTTTGAATTGGTCGCTTTGAGCCCCATGTATTTTAAAAACTTGATGTGGTAAACTAAACCTGAGATCATTTTTCAGCTCTGAGTTAGTCATGAATAAGTCATAAATCTAAGACATCCAAATCACTGTTTCCCAGTTTAAGGATTGAGTATTTAGCTAGTATTTGATACGGTATGTTACTCCATTGACGAGACGAGAAGTTTCTGATTAGCAAAATAGCTGCTTTATTTAGTAATAAGGAGCCAGATCTATAAAATTCAGGCTATTCACTCAGAAAACAAAAACTAGAGTGCGTCAAATAACGTAAAAAATTTAAATATTCCGATTGACATTCTAAAGGAAGATTCTAACATGGTTTCTTTTGTTGATTAAGGGTTTAATTCTGGACAAACAGAGATATACGTTTTTTTTTTTATGTTATAATTTGGAAGATTTTATCACCCATTTATCATCCTCAGAGATCACACGCGGCTCAGGCACGGATCCAGAAGGATCCGTGGGTGTCATGATCCCTCCCATAAATGGCCAGATACAGTATAGAACTGCATTTTTATATTTCGAAAAAAATCACCTCAAAATCTCTATTTTCGCTCAAAAATTGCACTTTGACCCTTCTTTTTCCAAAACGGAACCCCTCCTGAATCAGAAGCTGAATCCGCCATTAGCGTAGCTTAAGGATGTCACGGATATGAACAACATATCTCAACTTCATAAACAAATGTCGAAATTATTGTATTTGTGTGACAGTTAACTGAGAAAGTTCAAGCAAGTTTAGTAATCCACCAGTCCTGACCGAACACAGGAAGGGGAGAATTTCGCCCATTTTTCTAAATCCAATTTTCTGATTTTATTTTAATAATGGGGTCGTGGGGGCTATTGCATGTGCTCGTTAATCATTTATCTCAAATTAGAGATCACGCGTGGCTTAAGGATGCAAGGGCGGATCCAGAAATGATCCAAGGGAGGGGCGATTGATATTTTTTTTTACTTGCTCACTTTTTTCGCCATGCATCCTTGATAATTCATATTGATTACAAATGTTTTGGTCTTCCATTTTGAAAAAATTCCAGATAAGAGCCCCGAATCCCCGCACCCTTTCCCTTAATATCATCAAAGATCAACTAAAATTGCTTTTTTTGAACTTTAAAATCTAAAAACTGCTGAAAAAATAGTCCCTCAAGGGAGGGGCGATCGCCTCCTCGCCCCTTCTTTGTATCCGCCCTTGTAAGGATGTCTTAGATACAAGTAGCATGATCATTCAACTAAACATTGTGGCATTATACTAATTGTGGATTCTCTAGGGAAAAATGTACTTGAGTAAATAACAAGCAAACATAATTCAAAATTGAAGCAATTTTGAATTTTTCTGTAAAGTACGCATTTAAAAGAGGACTAAATACGTGATTTGTATGATCAAGCATTGTTCACTGATCAATTATTGTTGTATAAATCAGAGTTTCTCGAAGTGCGGTCCTCTTGTCCAAGGGGGTCGGTAAGCTCATACCAAATCATCCGTAATTCTAGCCAGCTAAAAGGTGCAAAATAAATAAAAACAATTACAATCGCAGGGTGAGTAGCCGTATTTTACTTCAAAGCGAAAGCACTTATAAGCACATTTTGGTGTGTACTTTCCTAAGCACGTTTGAGAAAAAATAAGTACCTGTTTTCATATCTACGATCGTTTATAATTCCAAATAGTGTAACCAGCTAGTTTACTTGAAACTAGCTTTGTGCCTAAAGTTCATGCAATACAAAACTTTAAATTTAGATTTTAAACTAATGTTTTATATGTTTTCTCAAATTTTCAGTATGTGTCTTCTTCGTTGCCAAGGAGATAAATTTTATTTCAGAAGGTCAAGTATCAAATGTCAAAAACCATCCCACATATTCTTTCGATTAAGTATTTATCTTGTTTTGACTGATAATTAACTAATTATTCAAATTTGAATGCAACTATTTACCAATTTGTTTAATGTTAAACCTATTGTAATTCTTTGTTCCTTGCTTTAGTTAAAAAAATAAAGCCTCTTTCTATTTGATTAAAATTTTACATAAATAAATAAATAAAATTCATGAAAAAATATTGCACAGAAAAATTAAATAGTTAATCAAAATGCCGCATAAAGTATTATTCAACCGCGACGAGATGGCCGATGTCAATCAAATGAGAAAACGAGTCTATTCCTTAAAATAGGTAGAGAAGGAAGAAACTCCAGCGTGCCATATTTGCAAGTTTAGCGACATTTTGGCGAAGTGATAAGTTTTATGAAATATTAAATAATTCTTCGAGCCACACCTGCATTTGGCGAGGAAGTGAAAACAAGTCTTTGCTTTCTTTATTGCAACCCTTATGTTACCATTTTGTTTTTAAATTTAAATGAACAGTTGGAGGCACTGCAGTCAATGGCCAATGGCAGCCGGCCACCTCGTCTAGTGGTCAGCGACGTCTGACCGTGATGCGGTGGTCCCGGGTTCGAGTCTGGGGCATGGGCGTACTTTCTCTCTCTCATGTCATTGTCCTTTCTGTGTGTGTGAAAGTGAGTTATGAATGAATGCCTACCCTATAAACGGGTCCTTATGGCATGTGTGTTGAGCATAAAATCGGTCTTCCACCTAAAAATGGTGCTCTTAAAAACGGAAGCCGTATCCTTACCCCATCCTTCATGGACCTGGTCTAGGTCTGCTGACCTACGGGGGCATGTAACAACATGGCCAATGGCTGCGGAAAGATATAAAACCAAGACCCACCTACTTTCTTGTATCCAATGAGAAATATTTCTCGATTGTGCAAAAATTAAAATAGTTTCCTCTTTGGCTAATTTCTCAAATTGGGAGACCAATTAAAGGTAAGCAAGGTGACGTATTCAAGCTTTATAACCAATGCCGCAATTGTGAATCCCATTCCTCAATTTTCATCTGCGTATCACCCCTTCCTAAAAATGGACAATCCTAAAAAAAGGAGGAGTCATAGGCCATCTCTGCGAAGTTGAATAATAATTTTCATGGATACTACTCTTTCATTGATAAATAACAAAGCGAAGTTAGTATTACAGCATCTTTTGTATATGGCTACGTAAATGTTAGTAAAAACTACGAATTGCATTTAAAATGGTATATACGTTAATGTTTTTTTTCTCTAGAAATTTTACAATTTTAAAGATCTCAAAAACGTTTCATTTAAAAACTTACAAAATAAAATCTCATAACGCAAAAAAGCGTCCGACATTGTGAAAGTAAAATTTTCTGAATCATACGATATTTTAGTATTATTCCGCTTCCAATTTGTAAGACATTAGTGCTAATATTTCTGAATGGTTAGATTGTTATTATTTTCCAGCATTAAACGGAAATAAGGTAACAAAACTTAAAAATACGTCAAAAACTCCTAATAACTTTTTGCTTATTCTAAGGCAAACTTTTGATGGTTAAACAAGTATTAGTGGACGAAAGAAAGAATAGCAGCAAAAGCAAGCAGCATTTTACAAAGAAGCATTCAGTTTTTTAAATTTTCACTAAAATAAAGTTATTATAAAAGTATCTAACAAATTGTGCAAACTTGAAGAATTGTACCTGAATTTTCAGTCTCCCCTTAGATTTCAATCCATGCTCAACAACTTGTGATGATTACGTGAACAAATAGAGCCAAACGAGTAATGGTTGCCCTACCTAGCTCTAAATCTCCAAACTGGCGAGGAAATCAAATTAAAAGTAATTGTATACTTTTCTGAATTTAAAATGTGAACTAACTTAGTTTCATAAAAATAAAACTACGTATATATCTACATGTTTCAAAATAAGAATGAAAACAAGGAACAGTAAAGCATCACGGTACAGCACTTATAGACCTTGAACTTTATTAAAACCCTTCCACTCATTTTATTGCTTGAACAATATTTTAATGAACGGTCCCTAAATGAAAATTTACCGACACAATACATTAACTAGCAGCATATATAGCCTAATGCAACTGAAAATCATAGTGGATTGACCGTTAGTACATTTTCCTAGGTCATGAGGAGTTTGGAAAGAAGTATAAATCGTAAGAAATATTGGATGTTTCAGCCTACGGCCTTTTGTGGATGAAAGGAAAAAGAATTTCTCTAGGCAGTAGCGGACATAGACTTAGATACACTCTCCCGCAAGATTTGTAACTGCACCCCTCCCACCCTACCTTCTATTAAACTATATTTAAAAAAACTTGTAATGGCATTTTGGGGGGGGGGGATTCTGCGCCCTCAAACCACGTGCGCTCCCAGAAAACTCGAAAAATATTCACAAAAAGAATATGCAATCTAAGCATTTCAGTGGCGCCACCATGAATTTCTTGGTGGAAACCCTATGAATCAATGACATTCTGATGCATCAACGAAACTAAGTATTTGTGAAATAACAAGTATTAACACTAAATTAAAAGTAAAAAAACGACCCTGAATGCCGATCTTATATTTAGGATAAACTTCGTGGAACAGAACAGTGAATTTTAATACATCTAAATGTATTTAAATTTTAATACATTTAGATGTATTAAAATTTAAATACATCTACATTGTTTCTAGATGACATAGAAAACACAGAAAAGAAAAGATAATCACATCAGGTAAAAATTGCATGTCGCAAAAGCAGAACCAAGAGGAAAAATTGAAAATCCATTTAAAAGCATTATAGGGTCATTCCTCGGTGACTGACGTTACAGTTTGACTCTATTTTTAAATTAAAAATTCAGTACTAACTTGAAGTTAATTTTTACCCCCTAACTTTTAACTAAAATGTCATTACAGAGTATACTTAAAGTTTTTTCATCACTCATTAGGTATGAGGAATTTTTTTTCATAAATTATGGGGAATCAAAAGCATGTGACTAATGTTACAGAAAAGCGAAATCACTAAAATTGACTTTTTTTCAATTTGAAATCCTCTTCAAACTAATAGCGTGAAAGATAAAAAAAATAATATTCCCATAAAAATAGATATTTCAGACTTTATAAAAATACTTTTCTTGATGGGAAAAACTGAAAAACTGATAGCACAGAAAATATGTAATAGGTGTGACTGATGTAACAAAGATTTCGTGACTGATGTTACGATAACAAAACATTGCTACAATAATAAATAATGTCTCTCTAATTAGTAACAAAACATATATTTTGTACAAAATTGAAGTTAAATTATAAGAAATAAAAATAATGGTAACAAAATCTTAGTTACACTAATTAAATTTTACACATTAATTTTTAATAAATTGTCCTCTTGAGATAACTACTTCTGGGGAAAGCTAATTTTTTTATTACTTTTTCTTTCGAGTAATATATTTCATTCACATTATTAGGCCATTTACAAATATTTTACTGCTCAAAACTTGACATTAACCGGCTACTTATATTTTTGAATAGCATTAACTTCACCTCATAGAATTGACCATCATATTCCACAAGAACCCTCTGTCCTCTGCTGCAGCCTTCAATTTCAGAACAAATTTTGCTAAATTAGACTTCAAAAAACTGTTTTGAACTTTTGGTGATTCAGAAAATCACTGCCAAAAAATATTGCTGCTAATTACCTGCTCCAGCTTCTGATTTATTAAAAAATATTACTCAAATATAACTATTAATAATATATCTGCAAACAAGGTGGTGATAGCTAAAATATTTTCACATTTCTTGAAAAATAGTATGTAAAAACTTTTTTGCACGGTACAAAAAAAGATATACAGTGAACTCTCACTTATACGCCACCTCATTTATGCGCCTTTTTCACTTATACGACAATTTTGAATGGTCCCAGCACATTCCATAGCAAAATAATAATAGTACTAGCTGCCAGGGCAGCTAGATTAGCTTCCTGCGGCATGTTGATGCATAACGTCCCCCCTCTCTAACTTTTACCTCATTCTGAAGTTTTATTTGATATAATTTAATGTTCATTCGATTTCAAGACGTACCACGAACGTGGCCCGGCGTTGCACGGGCACTTCGTGCCCTGAAAGTAGTGAGGAAAATGTCAAGAAACTACTCCCCGCCAAGGCGGCTCGCTAACAGGCGCTTCACGCCTTTACTTTTTTCCTGTATAAAAAAAATCATTCGAATTATTGAGATGCTTCGCGCCTTCAAGATGGTGAGGAAAGTTTCAGTAAGTTCAGCTCAGGCGCGGATCCAGAGTGGGGTCATGGGGATCATGACCCCCCCCCCCCCTTAACCGACCAAATATAGCAAAAAATTGCATTTTTGGGACTTATTTTACGAAAAAACTGCCAAACCACCCCATTTTTGCACAAAAATTGCACTTTGACCCCCCCTTTCCGAAAATGACCCCCTCCTTAACCAGAAGATGGATCCGCCCTTGGTTCAGCTCGCTCAAAGGAGAAAAAGCAGACATTGATACTCAGTTTTTAATATAAGTAGATGGCTCTTCAACAAATGAATGTTTCAAAATATTACAAGTAGCTAGCGATAAAAATACTATGTAAGTCGCCCGCTTATGAGTTTCGTGTTTGATTTAGTTAAGCCTTCATTCAAAATTCTCATTTTCATTTTTATTATTGTTTCATGGCATGACAACCACGTTTTGCAATGCAAGAATGGATTTCATATTTAATCATTTATTAGGCTTAATCGCTTTAAACTTGACTACTTATTAATTGATATCTTCGCTAATTAAAATCGTATAATTATATAGATTGAAACTAATGAAGCTTGAAAAATTACCTATCTATTGGTACCTGGTTCGACTTTCAGTTCATTGGCGTTCAGGAGAAAGAAGCGTGACATAGAAAGATAGTTAGAAAGAAAGATAGTTAGAAAGAAAGATAGTTAGAAAGATAGTTAGAAAGATACTCAGTTTTTAATATAAGTAGATCATTCGTTTATGCGTCGCTCTAAAGATAAATATTTCACTTGAATTTTGACTAAAATGTAAAACATTTAATGTATTTTCTTTAAAAAATAAGCATTTTTCTTCACTTTCCTCTTTAATCTTTCGCCTTTATTGCTCAGGGAAGTCATTTCTACCACATGAACTAGAATGTGGAGAGGGACAATTATTTGTTATGCATCGTTTTAAAGGGAACAGTTTGTAATTACCCTAGCAGCATCATCTCATCGGCCGATGATCGGCCATTCATCGAAACTCGATGAAATTCTCATCGGCCGATGATCCAATATGTCTCATCGGCCGAGCAGAATCCGAGCAGCAAAATCCGATGAGAATACGATGAGATTTGGAGCAATTTACGAGCAGAACAGTCCCGTACCGAGGAATTTCATCGGGAAACTTGATCAGAAGGATATCGTTTTCCGATGGAATATAGCTCATCTTATTTTCATCGGGAAAGTTGATCGGAAGGATATCGCTTTCCGATGAAAAGTAGCTCATCAAAAACCGTGCTCGGATACTGATCGGAACGATGTCATCGTGCGTTACAGGATCAGTTTACGAGGAGTTTGTTGATCGGCCGAGCAAAATCCGATGAGTTGATGCTACTTGGGTAGGTATGCTACAATTTTTGTTTTCACTTTATAAATGTAGTTATGTTAGAGTAATTGCCAAATCGTAGTAATATGTCCCTTTTCTATAGAAACATTAGCATTCATTCTCTCATTAGAACCTATGTTACGTTTTAGTCCTTTAAATAGACTTGTTCACTTATACGTCTCTCTCACTTATGCGCCTTTTTCTGTTGGTCCCTTTGGTCGGCGCATAAGTGAGAGTTCACTGTACATTAGGGTGATTCAAAAAAATTTTTTTTTGAATTTCTCTGGTCTTACCCCGCAGTTTTTTTGCACTATTCATGAATGTGATGTATGTGAAATTTTAGCTCAATTGAATAATATTTAGAGGTCGCTCAACGCGATCGAATTCTGTTGAAAATTAGCAATTTAGAGAGTTGGAGTATATAGCTTCATTACCCGAAATAATATTATTCTTCATATAAAATGGAATAACTCAAAACGTTAGTTTACTCTGCTAAGTAATTAGTCAATAAAATAATAGCTCAAAGTGAGTTGTAACGATTGCCCCCCTCCACCCCCCCCCCCCGCTCCAAAGCTGCATTATCTCTTACCTGAGTTTGGGAAGAAAATGCAACTGCAAGCTCGGGCTGTGGTTTCTGTTTTCTTTTCGGTTGTTTGAGGTGTATGAGTTTATTTGGCTAAAACACCTAGCATCCACTCTAGACAGGGTCCAGTATAAGTGACAGAAAGCCACTTTGATAGTAGCTGCTACAGTATGGGTCAAAATGGGGAGGATTTGACAACGTCCATAAAACGGTAAATGCAAACTATTCGCTCTGAATTGGCCGTTAACTTAGAAAAGTGGTTTAAATCTAGGACTTCCTTTGATAGTTCACTGGAACGAAACACTTATGCATATTGGGAAAATGAAGGATGATTGGCGGGTTTCATACCAGTATTAGTATCAGGACCACAAGCATTGATGATTTACTTCTGGGTTCTAGTAAGTTCGTCAGGCATTGGAATTGCTACGGAAAATGCTGCTATACGATAACCAGTTAGATAAATGGGAACTTACTGAGCTCGTACGTGGTATGTGTTTCAATACGACATGCATTGCCGGTACTAAAGTTGGAGCATGTTTGAACTTGGGAAAAAAAAACTAGGGAAGCAACTTTTATATTGTGCTTTCTGCCATTATATTTTAGACATTGTGTTTTCTGTGGTATTACAACCGAAATCTATTCTACTCTTGGTCTCTCGGTATTTTAACCGATAAACCAAGAAATAGGTAGAATTGGGGTATTTGCGTGCAATGTCAGATGCGATGTTCACGCAATTGCGTAGAACCATCCACTGCCACTGGATCTACAATACTGCTTTTTAAGCGGTTTTAGCAATCATAGTCCAGAATAAAACATTCTAATTTTAAACCTGGAGTGAGGAATGATGAGGTTGAGGAGTTCGTAGCACATTCAAAGCAACGTGCAACTAGTAATGGAAATTGTGCAAAGTTAACTTCTGATGACCCATGTAAAAGAAGTGTCCAAGGAAGATACTAGAGCTTAGTGCGATTTTCTTGAGCAGAGCACCTTCTCTTGGTGTATGTTTTCGTGTCCCAAGAGTGGTTCCTCGTGTTATATCTGTGTTAAAGATTCTTTATGGCTTCAAGTTATGGATATTTCCCAACCAGTTCTAACTTGCAGCTGGACAAACAAAAGGTATTCGTAACATATGAATGTGATTTCTTTCACATTCTTATCGTTAATGGGAAAGAATATCTAAGAGCTGGGTTCCCAGCAACCCTTTTTGTGCAAGCACTAAGAAATGATTTGGAATATTTTTAGCGTCCTTATTCATGTAAAGAAGAAACTCAAAATATATCAGCTGTTTGATCCTGAGCATTCGAATCTTTAAGATAGCTACCAACAAGGCTTTATACTACCAAAGAAACTGAGGATTGTAAACGACAATACGGAGCGTGGCATGGCCCTTATTGAAGCATTTGTTAAGACTATCACTAACGACGAAAAACAAAGAGTGTCTTCTTCAAGTGGTACAGGAACACAGAAAAGGTTTCAAAGTTGCAAAAAAGTAACCTTAAAAAGTATTGCAAGAATTAATGAGCGAATTACTATATATTTAATGTATTTAAATTTGTTTTTTATATTTTTTCCGTATTTGATTAGTTTTCATACTTTTCTGCATTTCATTGGTTTTTCAGATATATAGTTCATTTTGTGATTGCACGCTTTTTTTCTTCGGAGATATAAAAAAGCAATAAAGTAACTTTATTATTATTATTATTTACGTTCGCATTTGTGCCACTATCACAAAATTTGAAGTACTCCTAAATGTAAATATAGTTTACTAAAATTTTGGGCGAATAATTCAGTGTATATAAAGGGCCTAAATAAGACGGTAAGACGAATAAAAATACAAAGGCTACTTTTTTCTATAGATATCATTTACGATCACGTTTTTGTCAATATCACGAAATTTCAAGGCGTTTGAGCGACCTCTAAATATTAATATATTTTGCCAAAATTTTGCACAAATAATCAGTGTATATAGTGGCACAAAATAAGAGGGTAAGACGCACAAAAATACAAAGGCTACTTTTTTCTATAGATATCATTTACGATCACGTTTTTGTCAATATCACGAAATTTCAAGGCGTTTGAGCGACCTCTAAATATTAATATATTTTGCCAAAATTTTGCACAAATAATCAGTGTATATAGTGGCACAAAATAAGAGGGTAAGACGCACAAAAATACAAAGGCTACTTTTTTCTATAGATATCATTTACGATCACGTTTTTGTCAATATCACGAAATTTCAAGGCGTTTGAGCGACCTCTAAATATTAATATATTTTGCCAAAATTTTGCACAAATAATCAGTGTATATAGTGGCACAAAATAAGAGGGTAAGACGCACAAAAATACAAAGTTTATTTTTTTCCATACATTTCTGAATCACCCTACTGTACATACAATCGATTGTGGTTTGGATTTTCTTCACTAATATTGAAGTTCTTCGAATCTTCATAAAAATAATGTGACTATTTCAAAAGGTAAGCTAGGCTATTATGAAGCATATGTGGTAATTTCGCAGGAAAATATTGTACTGTAATTTACTACATCAAAAACATATGTTTCAATTCCGCAAATTTGCTTTCTCATTTCTATATATTGTTTCACAATTAAATTCATCTGCTTCTAGGAGTATTGCAGATGTTTTTTAGCGTCTTATCTCTTCAAAGTTATCATTATTCCAAGCAGTTTTGGTATCTTTCCAACCTGGTACACGTCTCCTAAGATCACATAGGGTCCAAAATTACTTAACCATGTTCTGTTTTCATTGGTAAACACTTTGATTTAACTGCCATATACGGAGAGTTAGGAGTACTTGTTTGCCCAGTTTCAATTTAAAAAGAAAAAAAGGGCAGGTGCTATTTAAAACTCTTTGTGTTCTACATTTTCTTGTGTTTCTTTACCTAATTTATCTTTTTCAAAACTTGATTCTAAACTTACTTTGAACTTAGCTAGATGTTCACTTATAAAAAAATTATTTTTTCTCTTTTCTCTGCTCAAATTATCATAGACTGTTTTTAATTTACTATTCTTCATATTTTCCGTCATTTCAAGTTTCTCTCACCTAATATGTTGCCTTTTTGCAGCAGTTAGTGCCATTTATAGAGTTTATTTAAAGCATCTTAGTGAAAAGAGAAATGTGCCTGATGTTACACATTTTAAGCAATTTTTAAATATATTAATTCAACTACTTTTCAATATTTAAGTGAAGAATATTAAAGATATTACCATAAATGAAGAGAATATGACTTGTTGTAATTCTTGGGTTTAGTTTTGTTTGTAGAACAAACTTTTATACTATTTTGTGACTGACGTTACATGAATGTGAGGACTAATTTATAAAAATTGTTTGTAAAATAATTAAAACAGTTTAAAGCTTCTTTATTGGCTTAATCTCTTGATTTATAAACTAAATTTCAATAAAAAATAAAACTGTAGACATACCAGTTAATTTCGTAAGTAAAAAAACAGATGAACTTTCAATAGCTCTAATACAAGAAACATGTGCACAAAATGGTGTTGTCAAAACTTACCTATAAAACTTGCAAGAAATGAGTTTATAGCCTTTTTAGCGTTGTTTTATAAAAATTCATTCTTTTTTACATCATATGAAATCAAAAAACTATTGGTACATTGACATTTTTTTTTTGTGTGTGATGTCTCCAGTTTCGTGGAATTGCCCTTTACTAAATTAATTATAAGTATTATGTTTGCTAACAAATAGAAACTGCACTGCAAAGAATAACTGTTGTTTTTACAATATAATACTGGCAGCCAAGGTTCTAGTTCAAAACTGTAAAATGCACAGTAATAAACTGCAAAATTGTTAATTTTACACAGCTTAATTTTAGTTTATTATTGTGCATTTTACAAGTTTAAACTGGAACCTTTGATGCCAGTATTATACTCTAAAAACTGCAGTTTATTTTTTGCAATGCCGTAACAGATAGGATTTTTAAATCAATGACCTTTCTTTCTTTAACGGTCAACAATGACATCGTTACGATTGCGTGAATAAAGTTTTAGATCAAATTGCTAATATATTCTGAGCCATGACCCTCCCCATCTGGTGAGCACCCCATGCATCAATGACATTGTGATGCATCAGCGAAACTAAGTATACATTAAATACAAATCCTAATTGTATATTTAACTTTCTTTCATAATTAGGAGTATTCTGATGGAAAAACAAAAATTTGTTCGTATAAAATGCAATCGGTCTTCTTTCCATCAACAATGGGTCTGGTATTTCAGTTAACTGCTGCAAAGATCCAATTGCCCTCCTAAGGGAGTGCTCAGGGTATGAAAACTTATCAGCATGTTGAGTCACGTAGGATATCCTCGATTGTCGCATTAAGATTTCATTTTCGAAAGCAACACCTTTGGGGTTTAACAAATTCTCCGAAGGAGTAAAGTTGAGGAACGAAAATGTTTCCCTGGGGGTCAAGACTTTGAATGGACGTGAATCAGAAAAGCTAAAAGAATAATAGAGTTTTATTGTCAGTTTTTAAGACATGTATCTAGTAAATAAATATAGTCAAACTATTAATTAGACTAGTTCCAGGAAATGTATAATAAGTGCTGCTGGCTGATTCAAGTTTATTGAAACAAACGATTGAAAATATTGTGTATATTAGAATCGAACAAAATAGCTAGCATGATTTTTTTTTCCTTTCAGTGTATGGGTTCAGCTTAATACTTAGCATCTTGAATATGTCTAAATAGCAGGAACGAGCTCTAATTAACTATCAAATAATGACTATTCTAGCCTAATGAGCAGAATGCAAAGCTAAACTACAATCTCTAGATGCTTCAACTTGGTTGTTCGATGTTTGCAATTAGTAATTGTTTAATTAAAACTACTTATTATTTTTAAATTTCCTTCTTTCCTTTTTTACATTCTGAATTATTTAAAATTTTTCTGTTTACATTTTCTATGCCTTTTACGCGTATGCTAATCAAGAAATTAGACAGTTCACTTCATAAACGTATTAAATAACTCTTTGGAAAAAAATACATCGGAATAAGGATGTTATTTTTACGCTATTCAGATGATAAGAAATAGTACTCTTTTCTGATGCAAAACAATGATTAACAGGTGGGTTGGAAGTCTTTTGAATTTAAATAATAAAGGTTCTGCAACAATAACAAAAAGCTTAAGCTCATAAGCTTAGTTAAAACAAACCAATATCACCAGAGAGAAATTACTAAAAACGTTTAACAGCTTCATTCTTTAAAACTGCAACTTGCGTATAATTTGTGCAAGACATGGTACAATTTTAACAAAAATATTTCTCACATAATACTTTTTCTTTTTACTACACTGTAAATTAGAGAACACCAAATGAAAATATTTTACCTTATCTAAAATGTATATACGTATAATAAATGGTAATTATTACTACACTAGTTTTAAAAAATAATTACTTAAACAATTGAGAGTAATGATAGAAAATAAAAACTTTAAAAGGTCTGGACAAAAGAAAGTTAACTAAAGTTTTAACTCATTTTAAATGTTTTTATTTGTACTTGTATACACTGTCCCATTTTACTCAAAAAAAAAATCCGCCATTCACGCAAATTAAGAGAGAATTAAAATTACATATAAAATCCATAAGTCTTATGAATTTGGGAAAACAGATTGAATAGCCAAGTATAGTGAAAAGTTAACTGCGCAAAATTTTGAATAATGTAACATTTTGACCTTATATGCATTGCTCGTTGAAACATTATACTGCTCACAGTTTAGATGCTTTGAGCGAAAAAATAAATAGAAAAATACTGCTGTAAAAAATCATTAAATACTTTAATGATATTAGTTTCGTTACCAGTTAAATCAACTTACCGCGTAAATGCCTAAAGCTGGCATTACCAATTAAACAGTAAAGCGTTATCGTTATTTTCTGTTAAAACCAATTAAAGTGCTCTTGTTCAAGCTCTGTTACTTAAAAATTACACCGCGGACATGAAAAATATAATAAAATTTCGAATAATTTCATAGGGTTTAGTAGACAATATATCTTTCTGAGATGCGTGTGTATGGGCGTTTCTTTGCAAACCGGTAATTTGCTGTCCGGACCGAGTATTTTAAAAAATATAAAGTGTAATAAAGTAATTATTGCGCTTAATACAAGTAAAGCATTAATACTCTGTGGCCCAATCGTATTTGGAGCGATAACAATTTAATTTTTTTTTCTAGAAATTATCTAAGGGCTAAAAACAGTCCCCTGGCTGTTCCAATCGTATTGTCTAACACTTCAAGGTAATATTCCAAAAATCCTATCAACACTACATAAATTTGGCAATTAATATCTAAAAATAGAATAATGCAGCTATATATTTTTCATGATATAAGGTCTAATTACGTATTTCTAAAACTTAAAATTGTCATGAAAATTCTGTCCGGAGATTTTTCAAACAGTCCCCTGAGACAAATTCAAAGCTCCAATAGAAAAATTCTGTTACTCTTCCAAATGTTTTTGGACATGAAGTTTAAAGCAATCAGTGTGAATTTGCTGAAATTGCTGAGAACGGTGTTTAAACGATTCTTTGTTTAGTTTGAGAACAACATTTGTGATGAAAGTATGCATCAGGGTCGTTGCGAAAACAGTCCTCTGGGAAGTGATTTTATTAATGTCAGTTAGTTTAATTATGAAACATATTAGGTATTATGTCCACGATTTGTGCCTAAATTTATAGGTAGTCTCGTAACTAATTATGTTCCAATAGTTTTACAGATATTATGCAACAAAGAGCAAAAACACAGTCACCTGGCACGGTCCCCTGCCTAGTTATACCAGGCGGGGGACTTACCCCCTGTTACAATTTTTCAGAAAAACACAAGCTTCAATTGACCCTCTTTCAAACTAAAGTAATAGATTCATTTTCTGAGCAATAGTATTATAATTATACGAACATTTCAAAAAACCGTGCCCCGGCAGATTTCGTGTGAAAAATTACGAGTTTACAGAGAATCGCCCGTATATTTAAAACCCAACACTTAAGATCAAAATGACTTTTCAGTTCTACAAACTAGATACTGAAACGCTCAATCAAAAAGAAAAGTACAAGATGAACTTTCAGACATCATTATAACAGATCATTAGAAATATGAACCATAAATTAAGATTTTGAACAAAGGGAATAAAAATAAAGGATTCCAGAAATGAACGGCAATTTCTGAAGACAGAGAATATTGAAGATTGGCTGACTTGCAATATCAAGGGTCTCTGAGGATGTGCGTAAGTCACAAAGAGCAAGTCACGACAAATGTGTAAGTCATGAAAAGTAAGAGAGAAAGTAGAATGAAATCTAGGGTTTATTGTTTTAAGGTAGTAGTCTGGTAACTTGGGTTCAAAAAAATCGAAAAATTTTTTTTTTGATTGATTTGGAAGTACAATGTCTTGAAAATATACTGTGAAAATTGCAGACAGAAATTCGAAATATTTCGGGAGTTATAACGAATTTCCTAGAGCGCCTCGGAGTTTGCTGTTGAACTTTAAACGCGTTTTTCTCAAAACATTGTTTTTCTGGTCGGCCCGGGTCCTAACTTTTTTTCTACTGAACCGATTGCTTTCAAATTTTAACAGACACACTAATAGTTCTCGTTGGTACTAACGAGAATTTTTTTACCCCTAAATTTATATTTTACAACTTTTTCATTGGTAAAATAAAGGACTTTTTTTTTCTAAGTCCGACATTTTGCTATTTACCCTTGAAATTTAACTTCTGTAGTTCCGACCAGAATGACATGTCTGTAGATTAAGAATAATCAAGAATATTTGATTCCAGATAACATCAAAATCCAAAATCACCCGGGCCACTCACGTGCATTTTTTTGAAGTTCCAACTTCGAGTGACAATAAAAATAGTAATAAACTATTAAATTTTTTCAAATAATTTTTTTTTATATTTTCAATATGTAAATAAAAACACTCTTAATATTCAAGATAATTCATTTTTATTTTCCTATTAAAAAACCCTCCAAAGAAGTCATGAAAATAGGCATAAGTTACCAGACTACTACCTTAAACTTTTCAAACCACAAGCTTGAAATCAGGAAAAGATTATACTGGTTAAATGCGCATTTCGAGTAGTTTACAAAAAGATGCAGTTACTTGCAACAGGGCGAACATTTTTACCAATGCTTTCGGGGGAATCTTCACTGGGGACTGATAGTTTGACCTGGAACATTGTAGCTGGATCTAGAATCTGTTGATTGTTTTCACTTTTGTATTTGTATTTGAAACCCAAAAACTAGAAGCCTTGCTATTTTTGAACAAATATTAAATAACAAAGCGAAGTGAAGAACTCTTTGCTGAAAATTTTTAATAATGTAAGTGTCAAGAAATTATATGCATTGCTTATATTAACTATATTTGAAACATTAAACTGCTTACAGTTGAGCATTAGGGGAGAAAACAGAAATAAAAATTAGTGATATTGCTGGTATTAGAATTAAATACGTTGATGCCATTGGTTGTCACAACCAATTACAGCAATTAAATCGTAAATGACATTTCCAGTATGAAGCAAGTGAAAAGAGTAGTTTCATTAATTAGCAAAAATGCATAAAGTTCCATTTATATCATTTCAAACTGTACTGCGGAAATGAAAAATTCAAAAATTTTTTTCCCTCGAATTTCAAACTTTTAGATCATTTTTTTCCGAGGTGTTGTGCATGTGCTTTTAAACCCCAAAATATGGGGAACTAAATGACTTTTCAGTTTTCTCAGCTCTGCACTCTGGGCGCTCTATTCTAAAATACGGTCCCAAAGTATACTCGATGTTCACTTTCAAACATCATTGGGAAAAAACATAAGAAATATGAACAGAAAGATTGAGTTTTTGGACTAGGGGAATAAAAATGGGGGATTCCAGAAATGGGCGGCAATTTCTGGAGACAGAGAATCTCGGAGATTGGAAATCGGAGCTGACGAGCAATACCAAGCGTCTCTGAGGATTTCTATAAAGATTAAAGATCGGTTCTTTTCAGTCTGCGGGTCGCAGGAACGGAAAAGCCCCTTCCCCCTCCAGCCTTTCTTTATCTTTTTCATTACAGAACTTTGTCTTCTTTGAGATTACAGTAAAAATTGCGTGTCCGATTAATATACTGAGAAGACAGTGGATTTTTTTTTCTTTTTTGCTAGTTCCAGTTCAGTTTGTCCTTTTGGAACTCTTTTTCAGTTTTCTAACATGGAGTTCCTTTGCAGATGCCTGGTTGTAAAAAATATTTTAGCAGTCTACGACGTAGATTAAAGACCAAAACATAGTTTGCAAGATAAAACCAACGTTAAATTATCATAAAATCTTAATCGGTGCGAAGAAATACTTAAAATAAAACTTTTTATACAAACACTGTTATCTGTGAATTATATTCAAGAGAGTACAGCACATAGTTTCATTTGCTGATACAGAAGATTTTGTTTCAGTTGAACATTTTAGCTTTCTTACTCCCCCAATTATTAAACTGTCTGCAGACTGTCTCAAGAACCTACGACACACGTTGCAGTGTCGTGCTATTTCAGCAACCAGGTATAGAAGCAAAATTTAGTTGAAATAATTTTGAAAAAAAAAAAATCTCCAAGATACTACTCTCCGTCCATAAACTGTAATAGTAATGAAGAATTCAATGTAAATTTTCTGTCGTTGTAAATTAATTATGTCCAGATTTCATGCTGAATAAAGTAGCTTAAACCGTTGAAAGCAGGTTAGTGTAATAAGTTAGCATTTTCCCATATTAGATGTTTTACATGATTTCATTTAAACATTTATTGCTCTATCAATTTTTTTCTGAACTCAGTATTTGAGCTATTGGTGCATTTAGTCAACACTTTGTGTACAAAAAATTTTACTCGTCATAATATTTTAATTTTTACACGCAACAGTTCTTTTTTTTTAAAAAAACTTATAACTTAAGATTGGGTAAAGATTCTCTACAAAAGGCTCGTTCACAAAAGATGGCACGCATTGAAGGGGTTAAGAAGCTCGGATATTGGCTTTAGGGAAAAACATTTTTAATAACCCTATGTAAATTTAATATAGCTTGACATGTGAGAAGAGGAGATGGTAAGGTGAAGTGTGACAAAGAAGAGGGGAGGGGCAAGTGTGCCGAAAAAAAAAATTTGACTTCAAATAAGGATACCCATTTCCAAAGCTAGTTTTCATTTCTGACTATGTGTTTCGAAGGGGAAAAAAACAGACCACATAGATTATTGCTTTAAAATGGCAACACCACTTGTTGGTAACTAGTTCGAGCCACAATGCAGTTTTGGAAGCCAGGAAAATCTTTAGAATGATATGTAGTTGTACTTTCAACACCTTGCAGGATTTTTAACTGTCTTCTGAGAAAAGCGAGGTGTAACATTAATCCACTTGTTGCACATTAACTTTTTGTGTCCAAAGCAATATTTTCATAGCTCTGGTAAACTAAGACGAAATTAATTGAAAGTAAAACACTAAAAGAAAGTGTAACCAAGCTCTCAGTTAGAAATTAACCTTGATTTTAAAAAGAAAAAAGAAGGGTGTGAAAATACCAAATACGTGGAAGTTTCTTTCTTTCTATTTTTAAAAATAAACAAATAAATTAGGGTATAAACAATAAGAAATTCTAAGCAGTGTTTTCAACTGAAACAACTTTCTTGAATGTTAATACTTTTGTGTTCTTTCTGACATTTACAAAACATAAAATTCAAGGGAACACCAAATATTCGAAAAATTTCAATGTTTGATTTCAATGGAATAGTGTTGCATAAGGGCGTATGAATTTCAAACATATTAAACATTTTTTGTCTAGAAAAGCTTTGGCATCATGGTGCTAAAGTTCTGATTTTAAAGTTGAACCAGTACTTGATTCAAGCACTTCTGGTTCCAGTGTTTAGCAATGAAATAACAAAAATTGTTGTTTTTATTGGAAAGACACAAAAATGGGAGTGTAAACGAAACTTAATTTTTTATACATTATATTTGTTTCTCACAATATCAACATTTAAGCGATTTTGTACAACATTTGTTAATCAAATTCAATAATAAACGCATACGTATATCAGTGCTTGTGACACAATTTTATCTGTCTGAAAATACAATATCGTATTTAAATCACTTTCAACTGATAATATTTGTGCGTTTTTAGCTAGCCATCGATTAAAACTTTTGCTAGACAAATTCCAGAAAACGATACGTGTTTCACTATTAAAAAATATAATATGACAGACAGGTTTCCAATTGTACTTTTCCCTTCTCAGCATTAAATTGCAACATTGTAACTCGCAGTTAAATACCTGAAATCTTTCTTGCAAAGTCTTGTTATTTTACGTAGTGGAATGTGGAGCACAGTGAAATAGCGGAGCAAATAAAATGGTGAAATATTTTTTTAGTTTGATGCACCACCTAATTAGCAATATTTTCACTATATTGCTAAACGACGGAATAACAATTTTGAATTAAAAACTAAAAAACAATAATAAAAGAAAACGCAAGTGACTAGTGGTTCAAATGAAAACAGTTCATGTTTAACAAAAGCATGCTTTTTATCTCTTTTCGTGCATTTGTAAAAAATAAAAGATGACAAAATATAGAGGCTAAAATTTCAATCTTAAATATTTTGTTCTCTTCAAATTTTGGATTTAATGGCACCTACTTCTCTGCCCACGTGGATATTTCATTCTTCATAACATGCGTATTGAGAAATTACAAATTTAAAGGAATGATATTTAGGATTCAAAACCGATTGAAGTTTTCGTAGTGAGCGAAGCTATGCTCATCAACTAAAATTATTTTTTTGATTGCAAGCATGATTTTATTTATTTCTTGCAATTTATTTATTTATAAAAGAAAAACATTCGGTATAGTTTGCTACATATCGTGTAGTTTATTAAATAAACTTAGCCTAAACAGTTTTTTTAATCAATGCATTAATTAATCTTAAGTTTGTTTCAATTATCATTACTTCAAATTCGCGATTACAAAACATTATTTTATGTTTATGCCATTCATGAAGCAAAATGGTTGAGGTACAGCGCTTCATATTTTAAGAGTACAAACTAAAATTATAACTCAGGTTCTTGACTAAATATTTAAAATATTTTTAGCAACATTTAATCCTGACATTGTATGCATTTAATGATAGGAAATGGTTATTGACGATACGTTTACATCATTACCAAATTATGGAGATAGAAATTATTAAATAAAATCACAAATCATTTCATTAGTATTTTCCTAACTCATCTAGTGTATTTTTCTTCTAAGCAATAAGTTCTTTTTTTCCAATGTGAGACTTCATTTTGGTTATTTTGATAATTATTTGCAAGAGTCCGCGCTACTACTGCCATTATAAACTTCAAAATACGTTGAAATCGAGTTTGGTAATTGGAAACATGGAGTAGCAAATTGCACTATTACACCCGTTTGATGATTTTAAAACTAAACTATTAGTAAGTGGTGACTTGGTCCTGTAGGGAACACATTTACAAATTTTCGTGTGTTTTTAATAATTATTCAGGTGTTATCATCGTTTGAATATAACACTGTGAAAAAAGCTGCTTACCAAAATATTGTACAGATGCAGTCTACAAATGCAAAGAAAGTACGTTCCGACCCCTGTGTAACCTTAATTTTGATTGTAGATGACGCCAGAGAAAAAGTTATTTGTTTGCTGGTTTAATTTTAGCTTTCTTCGATTTGATTCCAGTTACCCTTGCTTTTTTTGTATCTTGACTCTTGACATCTTGATTTTAGAATATGAAGCTTAATTTTGTTATTATTATTTGTCTGTTTTTCCTGTATGTTTGCTTTTGATGTTATGACGTTGATTAAAAGAGTTTTCAGAAAATGTTGACGTTTTGAGTGATTCAGACTAAATTTATCTGAAGCATGAATATAATGTATGAACTTGTGTTGCTTTTTTGTGTGACTTAAACGTGATGCACTTAAAATAACTTCTTTTCTGAAGCCCAGGTTAGCTACTGAAATATATTCTATTGAATGAAATTAAGTTTTATTTAAAATGTTGTAAATTGATAAATTGAAAAGTAAACGCAAATATGTGTGAGCCAGTTGCACTAAACTACTTACGAAACTAGAAACATATTTAGTTAGTGGAATTGAAGAACTTCTGGAATTTGATGATAATATTCTTAAAAAAGAAAACGTGATAAAAACTTAAGATTCGGATATATAAAAATTACTGACGAAAAGTGAGGACTTAGAAAAATAATTCGAAGTTTCGAGTAAGTCTTTTCTGCAAAGTGTGTTAAGCAATTAAGTGCAATTAAGTGTCGGATTCAAAAGTTTAATAAGAAAAAAAAGTAGCACTAATAGCCCTTTTCTTAAATTCTAGTAGCTGAATATGGGGCAAAATAAAATAATTAAGACCACATACTTGTTTCACGATGAACAGTTTAAAAATAAGTTTTCAAAATTATTGTACATAAAGAAGTACTATCTAAAATAACTGTAGTTTATAAAATATTGCATTTCATATTTCGTAGTTATTTCATAACTTCAAAGAAAATGTGGAAAATTTTTACCTTAAAAAACCATAGAGCAAAGTGAAAATCAAAATATTTTTCTAAAATGAAACATTTTCTATTGAATCATAAAAATATTTTTCATGAAATGAATGCCTAAATAAAGGAATTCATAAATTAATAATGGAAAGAAAACGAATAAGTAAATAAATGAATAAATGAAAAAATCAATACATGAGAAAAAAAATGAATAAGTGAATAAAATGGAAAATGTATGAGAAAATGAGTGAATGAATAAATATATAAATGAATGAATGAAAAGGTAAAGGAATGTAAATGAATTAATAAATGAATTAATTAATGTGTGATAAAAAATAAATGAATGAATAAAATAAAGAATGAATAAGAAATCAAATGAATGAATAAATAAGTGAGTTAAAAAGTAAAGAAATTTAAATGAATTAATCAATGAAGAAATACGTATGTGGTGTAATAAATTAATAATTAAGTAATAAAAATGAACTAATTCACTTTTTCCCATGAGTTTTGCCCCGCGTGCATTTGACAAATTACATTGAACATTTAAAATCAAAACACGTCTAATATAAACTACATAAGTAGGGGAATGTGGGGCAAAGAGAAATAGCGGGGCAAAGTGAAATGGCAAAATATTTTCACCGTTTGCCGTGCCAACTGTTTAGTAATATTTTAAACAAGTTCCTAGACATATAGTTGATTCCTGGTAAAAAATAAGTAGCTCCAAAGATCAACGAAAAAAAATATACAAGACATTTTCAAAATTTGATATCTTTTTTGTAATATTCGTGGTTTTTCAAAAATATTTCTCGCTATTATAAAATAATAAAATTTTTGTTACTATCATTTTAACTCTTAATTGAGATCTACTGATATCTATTGCAGTTCTTATTTAGTTTATACTAGGCATTTTTTTATTTTGAATGCTGAATGTAATTTGTCAAGTGCACACGGGGCAAAGTGGATGCGGCAGGGCAAAATGAAATAATTCATTTTGCTACTTATGTATTCATTTACTAAATCACGAACATATTTCTTCAATTATTAATTTATTCACATTATTTTACTTATTGATTCACTTATTTATTCATTCATTCATTTATTTTGTTATTCATTCTCTATTTTATTCACTCATTTATTTTTCTCATGTAATTATTAATTCATTATTATGTAATTATTAATTATTATTCGTTTATTTTTTCATTATCAATTCCCTTTTTTTTATTTATTTATGCATTCATTTGATAAAAATTACTGTAACTCAAATAGAAAATGTTCTATTACAAAAATATTGTATATTTCACTTTGCCCCATGTTTTCTTGAGGTGAAGAATTTCCACCTTTTTTTTTTTTTTTTTTGAGGTGCAAAGTAACTAGGAAAAATGAAAAATAATATTTCAACGATAGTTGTATCACACAATACATTCAATACATTATTTCTTCTTTATGTACACTAATTTTTAACACAAATTTCCAATACGTTCATTTTGAAACAGGCACGTATTGTTAACTATTTCCCTCAATTTTTATTTAAAATGATAATGTGAAAAGAACATTATTATTTTATAATGACCAAAAATATATTTTTGATGAACCATATATAAATGTGTGTAAAATTTTAAAATTGACTTGTATTATGTTTCTCGCTAATTTTTAGAGCCATTTATTTTTTGTCTGGAGTCATCAGTGTTTAGGAACTTAGTTTAAAAAATTGCTGTAGAGTTAATACTGCAAAAACATTTTACCATTTCATCAAAAAAAATTGGTATTCCTAGCTCATGTTTAAATTTTTACGACTCTTCAGACGTCGATTGATAAAAATCATTCTTTAAGTAAAATGGAACAGTTTTCTTTTTTATTTGAAGTCACTGTTATCCCGTGAAATCCTAATCGAGCTACTATTTCCCCCATCATGCACTCCTTTTTTTCTGAAAGCCCCCCCCCCCCCAGTATTTTTCTAGTTTTTTGATTATTAATTGGTGCATGATGGCGGGCAACGGTAGTCATATTTGGATTCCAGGGGGATTTTGCATAAGAATCAGACTGAATAGTGTGTTTTTTACTGAAGACTTGCGACGCGACTCGTATGCAACGTGCGACTCTCACAAGAATGCTTTTTAATTTTTTTTTAAATATCTAATTTACAGCGTGAAATTTTTTCGGACACAGAAATCATAGGAGCGCGTCGTATACCCTGGCTTTCCACCGATTTTTTTTTTTTTTTTTACAAACACTTATTCCAAAATCCGGAACAGAAAGATCATTTTCAATATTTTTAAAAATAGTTTGATACACCCCCGAAGTCTGTTTGCTATCTGTGTTCATGACTTGTGTTCTAAAATAACGTTAGCGGTGAATATAGTGCTACTTTTCCCTACAAATGAAAATAATAGCTCTGAAACTAAGGAAACGTGGGGGAAAAACACATGGAGGGGGCATTCTACAAAAATCGTTATGTAACATTCCACGGTAACTTACGTTACATTTCGACCAACTCTTATGCATTTAGCACCTCAGTACAGACAAATATTGTTATACAAACCTTGTACAAAAGCATTCAATGAAAATGACAGTCAAAAGCAAAATTAAAATGCAAAAATATTCGATGCACTTAAATTTTACAAAATTTAGCAGTCAAAAATAAGGCAGTAACTTACGTTACACAAAAAGGGAATGACATAATATGAAAATTGGTTCTAAGGCAAATTTCTGCTCTATTACAGCTGTTTTCTTGTTTAAAGTATAATTTATCAGTTTCTTATAATACTTAGGAATTTATTTTCATAAATTTAAAATTTTATTTCAAAAATTGAAATTTATGGGAATTTTTAACTGGGTAACTTACGTTACAGTAACTTACGTTACAAAATTTACTTACAAGCATATCTTTATTACAAAAATTAATGAATGAAAATTACAGCTTAGTTTAGATCAAAATACTGAAAATTAACAATTATGAGTTAAATTTACAGAAATTTAATGCCAAACTCAATGATAAATCAAAAATATTACAAAACATAAGACTTTTAAATGCATACTGGCCGCTGGTATTAACAAGTTCAGGTAATTCTATTTTTCGAATCATGTTTTCTCTTATAATAAATTTCATCTGTCGTTTCTGGCCATTTCTAATTGTTTCCAACAGCAACCATTACCTTTACTTTAAATTGGTTTTTTTCAATAATCGTCACAACTCAAAGATACAATGTATTTTCGTACTTCACCACACACCAGTTACCAGCTTTTATCTGTGTTTTTTTTTCTTGTTACTTAAAATACTAACTAAACGAAACCCTATAGTTTGTTCACTTCTAGTTCTTAAATGGTCATTGTCAATGTGCGGATCTTCAGAAAATATATTTGATAAGTTTTGCTTCTTCTAACATACTTCAATAGGGGAAGGGTGGGCATAGTGGCCACTGCGGGCAAAGTGGCCACATGAAGTTTTTCTCCCTATATGTAGTGCTGCAGCTTAGCGGCAATAGACTCAACTACTCGCCCGGCAGCCGTTGTTATTATGTTATAGTTTGGTGCCCCTTAGACGCAAACTCACTGAGATATCGCAAATTTTTCACTTTTTGGACCCTCTGATGTTAGATAAGTGCATCACATGTTTCGCTTTAGTTTACTGTAGGACTAGGTGAAGTAAACTTTACATCCATGGTGCAAAACACCATGTTTCTAGCTCTGAATTCATATGTCTCAACAGTAGATACAGCAACGGGTTGTACGTGAAATATTGTTCTTTCGAAAATGGCGCGCTAGAAGGCAAACTGGGCCACAGCCGTTAGCGACGTCGATTGTTTTTTCTGTGGTGATTGTTACTCGAAATCTAACGACAACGAAGGCTGGATTAGATGTTCTGAGTGCCTCAAACGGGCTCACGAAGCATGCACAAGAGCCGAAGAGGAGGACGATGAGTTTATTTGTGATTTATGCAAATACCCAGGGACGTTATTTCAAGTTTTTCCAGGGGGGGGGAAGGGTCCAAACACAATGCAATTTCATCGGAAAACATCAAAAGCCACGCCCACTTACAGGTAAATACATTGATTTCTCAAAGTCAGGGGGGGGGCAGTTGACCCCCCTGCCCCCCTAAATGACGGGCCTGTAAATACCAGTGATATAACTTTACATACTTTTAGTGATGCCTATTTTTGTTTAAATCCCTAATACAATTGTTCTGAGTCCTGAAACTAAATGCGTTTCATTTTTTCCATACTATCTAAATCTATTTAGGCAGTGGCCACTTTGCCCTACCTAGTGGGGCAAAGTGGCCACTTTGACAGCTTTTGGTAAAGTAAAATGTTGTACAAATAAAGTTTAAAAATCTAGTTGTTTATATTTTTTAATCAGGCCTAGTTAACCATGCTAAATGTTAAAGGGATTTATAAAATACTTCTTGAGGCTTGAGCGGATTTATAAAATGTTTCAATAAAGTTTAGGGGTGAAAAAAATATATGTTCCTTAGGGTGGCCCGCTATGCCCACCCTTCTCCTACTATCAAGAGTGACTTTTATTTATGAATCTGTAATATCCACGTGACTTTTCTCATACCCCCCTCTACAACGCATCTTTTCTGCAGAATTCAGTGGCATTTTAATGCAGAAAAAATATATTTCCATTGAAAGAGTTAAAATATTTTCATGTTTGTTTTTTCCAAAACATATTTGATAACTTTGAATCATAACGGAAGTCATTTTTGAATAATTCATAGTGCATTTCCTCCTAAATATTCTGAATGCAGTGATATTGTTTAGAGAGAATTAATATCTTAATAGGCAAAAAGAAACAGAAAATTTATAATAGAGGTGTATTGTAATCTTATTAACAAATAGAGACATTTTAAGAAATATGATTGATTTAAATTAAGTAAATACAGTATAATTAAAAGAATTCATGAATTAATTACTCCTATTAACCACTTAGGTTTTATTCACAATTTACTTCTAAACACAAGCATTTAAGTTCTACTAAGGTAACTTAAGTTAGATGCATATGTGGGTAACTTACGTTACACGTTTTGATTGTAGCACAAAAAATTAAATAAACAACACTCAAAAGAAAAATAATGTTATTTGCTTAGTACGCACTTATAACACAGAAAATATAACATAGTTAACATTATATTGCCCTTTCTTTATTTGCTTAAAAAACTTTTAACATGTTTTTGGTAACTTACATTACATAGAACAGAGCCTTTTGGAAATTGATATAAATCACTTATTTAAATTGAAAACACTTGTTTCATCAATTCACAATATTAATTTAAAGTATAATGAACTATAATCTTCCTTTGTCACATTTATCTAATTAAAAAAATTGAAACTTATCAATGTTGAAAGTTTGACCATTTGCTTCACAAAAAATAAAATACTCTAATACCAACTTTAAAGTATTGCCGAAACTAAAAAACAATATTCCTACCAAAAAGTTGTTATAAATAAGAATCTTCTAACATTTCTGTACCTCAGAACCAGACTAACGTAAGTCCATTTTCGTCATTTTTCGGTAGAGGGGAAAAACGATTGTCGAATACATCGTTTTTCCCCTTTACTGAAAAATAACGAAAATGAACTTACGTTAGTCTGGTTCTGAGGTACAGATTTCTAAACCAAAAAATATGCAGAACAATCATAGTGCACGAGTTTAATTTTTTCAACGCTTTTCCACACTTGCATGGAATTGCCCTTATGTGTATAGGGGGTGATGCTGATCATATTCGGGTTAAGGGGTTCATTTTACCTAAGAATCAGCCAGAATTGTGTCAGAAGCACTTTGAAGGTTATATTTTGCCTCACAGTGTTATTTGTGCTCTATTACTTGTGAAAAAATAGGAAACCATGTAATTGAATAGTGTGAAGAAAAAAACGTACAACGGAAAATTGTTACATAGAAATCCATTGTAGGAAATTTAAAACCAACAAGTGAGAACATGATTCTCAGGACCGATTTTTTCTGTAATTATTTTGAACTTTCTTTTAAAATTCCGAGAAAACAGATTATAATTAAAAAAATGAATATTATGAGTTTGACATTTGTGTAGAAACAGGTGAAAATTAGATTAAAAAAATATGTAAATATTGGTTATAAATTGGAGTGTCTGCAATAAGCAAGTAGTAATTGAGCTATTACCACTATTAGGCATGTTACAAAGGCCTACAAAATGCATCAAGAGAGCATATTTACACATAGTGGCAAAGTGCTCCGATTCCGGTTTTTTTTTTTTTTTTTTTTTTTTTTTTTTTTTTTTTTTTTGAGAAACAACGATTTCTTATTGCTTTTACTTAACCGTTTAAAGGCGTTCAATCCTTTTTTAGAGAAAAGAAAGTGCAAGAAATATCCTAAGAAAGTTTGTGAGAAAATGCATAAAAGGGAATCTGATGCTAAATCTCGTGAACACGACAACACTACGCATCAAAAAAAAAAAAAAAAAAAAAACTTTTTGTCGGTATTCTGGAATTGAAGTAGTCTATTATTCCTTGTTTTGGGTCAAGAAAAACGAATATGTAAATGATTTTCTTTATTAGTTCTTCTTCTCAAGATACGCTAAAGCCCACTGAAGGAAAATTCACAATAGCCACCTAATGATTTTAAAGTAAATTTATAGAGAAAAAAATATATCCTGTGCAACAATGTAACTAAATGAGTCCTGTTTCATTAAACAGTATTTATTTTTCAGAAATCATGGGCAGTTTTTATCCTATTCCCGTAAACGCTTCAGTTTCAACTGTTTCTCGAACGTCAAAGAAGCAACATCTCTTATAATAGGCAAGCATTATTTCACAGTCCCTAACTCTGGTCAGAAACCCCAGTGTTTTCCATTGCAGAATTAGCCTAGGAAAACCTTTACCCATGCTCATCACTCACAGATTCACAGTTTTTAGGCATAAAATCCTAGAGAAAGTGGACAAAACTGTGTTTCAGAGGTATATATTACATCAAGGATTACGGAAATTCTGTAGGATTTATTTGACTTACAGAACCGTATATTACATCAAGGATTCCGGAAATTCTGTGGGATTTATTTGACTGACTGGTGCTTAATTTTAGTTTTCTCTGCTGCTTGAAAATACTTATAACACACCCTTAAAGGCTTTTCGGGTGCTTTTTTTTTTCTTCCCCTCCAAATGTTTTATCAAACAATGATCTTCATAATTGTGCGTATTTGAAGGGTCGACAAATATTCTCTCTACTGCAATATGTAGTCATTCGGGCTTACCCGCCGCTTCTGAAAAAATACCCTAATAACTGTATTTCAAGAATCCAGCGCAGGATGAGATAGTGTCCACTTTTTCAACTACTGACACTCAAAACTTAACAAGTCCGCAAGCTTGAAGGTTTTGCGAGTGAAAAAGTGAATTCTGAAACTTTAAAAGAAGGTGATGGTATATTTGAGAGATAATTAGTGACAGAAAAATGGTTACAAAATCCAGTTTAGATATCAGAAAAAGAAGACTTAAAACCGAAAACTGAACTGAAAAAATATGCTCGGAAAGAAACATTTACTATCTTGAAGAAATCATTTTCATGGATTGAGCTTCAACAAATGATAGCATACATTTTGCAATTAATTACAAACAAAGAAATCGCATACTATCATAAAGCAGGTAGGTTATTAATTCAGTGATCAATCTACTTTACGCAAATCAAAAATTTAACTTCCCTAGCGACCAAAAGCTCCCGGTATCCGCCCCCGATCTGTCCTCCGTTTATCTATTAAACTCGATCTCGAAATATACGTCTCCCTCAACCAATAGGGAGACAGGGACTGCCCGTCCGCTTTCCCTTGAAAGAGCAGTATCTTGTCCTAAGGCAACAATCCCATCATTTCTACAGTAATCCAATTCCATCAAGGATGGCGTACAGAAGAGCCGGAAGCGAATCATCAGTGGAGAACTTTGGTGATACGCAGGACGTAGTGAAAGATTAATGTCCCTAAATAAACACTTTTCGGAGAGATAGGCAGCGATATGTGTTTGTGGTATCCGATATGATGGGTTCATACATAAAACAAGGAATCAAGCTGTTGAAGTTGTTACGATTTGGGTTGGCTCTGAGAGAAGTTATCTGATATGTTTCAGCAAATGTCTGACAAAATATGCAATTCGTGTGCATTCTGGTGCGGAATGTTTTTGAAAATTTTAAACTAGAAGGTTAGTAAGGGATAAGATCTGATTGAGTCAGCATAAGCATGTTTAAATATTCAGTTTCGCCTTCCCTTTGGCGCATATTTCTGTTTATTCGTTTTTGCAATAGAAAGAATCATTAGCAATATGTTCATCGCATTTTTAATTAATTTTGGTTCGAATTCACTGTGGTCATTATTAGAGGAAAAAAAATAGCTGTCGCTAACGCCCACAGATCATAATTACCGTTTATCAATCGCCACCTCAAAATAAAATAAATAAGTAAAATTTTTGAAAACGGACATTAAAAACATACGTAAAAAAAAAATTCCACTACAATTGAACGGCAGTCTTTCTAAACAAGTTTAATAAAAATACAGTAGTTACATCAATAATTATATTTAGAATTTTAAATTTCAAAAAAAAAAAAAAAAAACATTTTGAACTAAAGATGTAAAGTGTAGCCACTATTTCAAAAACCGTTGCTACTAAGGAAATAGTTTATTGATTATTAAAAGAATGTGAATGCAGAATAAGTCATTCAATGAAAAAATAAATGAATAGGTAGGAAGTAGATAGTGAATGAATTAATCAATGAATATGAAAATGTATTAAAATAAACAAGCCTTCCCCCGGTGGAAAAAGTGATATGTTTTGTAATGCTCCAAAAAAGGAGGCAATCGTGGGATTGGTAAACAGAAGCCATGCTATTATCAAAAAACGTAAGCTAGCTATGTTGAAGGTATACTGAAAAAAATCGAAATACGTTTCAGTGAATAATTACGCACTCGGCCTCGGGGGGCCCGCTACGCGGACCCCCTGGTTGGTGGAACCTAAGGTGAAATGCTAAGAGGTAGGGTATCGATGGAGAAAAGTTAATAGAATTAACTTCATCAATTCAACAGCATCCACTTTAACATAATGAGCTTATTATATCCAAGGAAAACCATAACTTCTTTCTGCCAGTCCCCGAAAATACTTTTTCTGTTTCTTTCTCCTTTCTTTCTTTTATTTTCTTTCTTTCTTTATTTTTTCCTCTTTGTTTTTGAGGAAAAAAAGATAACTATTTGATTTGTCAAAAAAAAAAAAAAAAAAAGCCTGCCGTAATTTAATTTTTCATTTACTCCCCCCAGGGCTTCCCTTTGTAGATTTCTTTCTGCATTGTAAGTGGAAAACTACCCCAGAATCTGCAACCTCCCTCGAAAAGAGTTTGTTTTCCTTATAGCGTTTTGCATTGTTTATTAATTTGTGTGTAACGAACGCTACAAATACGAAAATACAAAAATTAGTTTGACCCAGAAGAAAACTGCCTCCCCTTAACCCCCCACAGAGCACTCGACTGCTCAACAAACGAAATGCACACTCTCACTTAACATCTCAATTTCAACAACAACAACCCAATAACGCGCAAATAAGGGCAAAGCGGGAGCGTGCCCGCCATGTTGTTATGACATACCCTTGAAACGAAAATACAGGGTGTTCTTTTCGTCTCGGGCAGCCCCATTACCTCGTGGCACACTCCCTCCGCAAGAAAAATGACGCAAATCTTGGCCTTTCAACGGGACTCAACAATGTGAGGAGAGTCGCTTCTTTTTTCAGCACTCTCCCCTTACAAGGAACCCCTGAAAAAAGTAAGTCCCCTCTTTCTCTAGTCAAGCAGACTGTGACCCCACCTGTGGTGGCGCGTGTGTGCACCATCTAAGCACCCCGAGTCGCCCCACCAAGAGTTCTCTTTATATCTCATCTTTTCTTGTTATAGTTTCAACCCCCTCCATTTTTTCTTCCTCTTCCTTTTTTCGTTCCTCTGCAAAAGTAGGTCATGTTTGGCCGTGAAAATTGTCTCTATGTAAGGCAAAGAGTAGGGTTGTGTTTGAGAAGTTGCTGAGCTAAGTTTTGAATTGGTTTGAAATGTCCGAAACTGCATTGTATGATTGAAGGAAAAGCCAACATAAATATGGCGTAAAATACCAAGAAAACACATTGGTGATAGCTTAAGAAGAGCTGAATTAAATATCTGATAAATATGAAATGTCTAAAACTACACTGTATGGCTGAAAAAAAAGCCAGCGTAAATAAAGTACATATTACCCAAAAAAATACATTGGTGATAGTTTGAGAAGTGCTCAAATAAATATGAGATAGATTTAAAATACCCCAAATTATATTGTATGATTTAAGCCAAAAAGCAAAGTAAAAAAGCTCAAATTATAAAGAAAATACAGCATCTCAACACACAACAAGAAAGTCGAGGGAGGCACTTTAGCTTTGGTATGTTTAAATGCCTCAGAAAGGAATTTTTTCGTAAAAATTATTGAATGGTTTTAAGTTCTAACTTTTCATTAACATTGATTTTTTGTTCAGGTCACTAACAAATGACTCATAAAAAGAATATCATTTTTTTCAAGTGTAAGTTTCAATATTTAGCTCGTTTACAACAGACAAAGCAGTCAAAACATTCCAAAAATAAAAGAGGGAGATCAAAACTTATGCGGATTGATTGCCTGGAAAAAGGACTGAAAGTTAATAAGGAAACAAATTGCAGAACCTCAGACCAAACACAAGATAGTACGGAGTAGAATTCTGAAGAATATCAGAGCTCATCCGATGCTTTCACCCTAGTGACAAAGAAGAAAAATTGTTGAATATGCTGGATTCAGCAATAGTAATTTCACAGTAAAGGAAAATATTATGTCCAGGAGGATCTGAGTGAATGAGGGGCTGCCACACTTAGAAGTCCTTTGGGAGGGCAATTTTCAACCAAGTTGTTCTGCACGAAAGAATAGGTACACTGTTAAAAATTTTCCTGAAATTTTACGGTGAAAGTTACTGGCATCTATGTTGCCAGTAACTTTTACCGTAAAATATTATTTTACTATAAAATGTTATGGAAGGGAAAACGACAATTAAAAAGCGCGAGATACGAATGACAAGGATCAAACCCAGCACCCATTTTTTTACACTGCTTTACTATCCACGGTACCAGACGAGACACATCAGGAGCGCGGAAATAGGGTGTCATCTGCATCGCACAGTAAGTAACGTAGCAATGAATTGGCGCTGCAATCGCGATTTTTTTATCGGTACAATTTACTGTAAAAATTTTCGGTACGGTGAACGCTACATTTTACAGAGAGTAACATTTACCATAAAAGCTTCCTGAATTTTTAACAGTGTAATGCTTTTTCTACTATTCCAGCGTAAGACTGTCGTTGAAGATTTCAAGTTGTTATTTTTTTTAACTGAGGTGCTCCAGGCCTTTCCGGCCCACAGAAGCTGTAAAAATTCCCCCTTTTATCAAGAGTCCAGTTACTACTAGTTCAAATACTGCATCGCCCGTCGCGCAGCATAAACAGAGGCGCGTTCCTGGTTGAAGCAGAGGGCCAGGTTCAACAAGTACGCTCCAGTCTCTATCTTATAAAGGAAAATCTCTTAAGATCCTACAATGTAACATTAATGGCCTAACTACTACTGTTAAATGTAGGGTGAAGTGGGGTAATTGCGTACTTGGGGCAAATGTGTACTCATTTGAAAAAAGGAGGAAAAACTGAAGCTAGCTGCTATCTAGTGGCGCCATTTGGAAGCCTGTAGTTTAGTGATCACTTCTCAGATGGCTGCACCTATGTCCAGATAATAAGGCTTTATCAATCTGCCTCCATTTCGTCAGGTGTTTTTTTCGTTATGAATCACATTTCGTGGACTTTTGTTTACAGAGCTGCAGGATCACCATTTTCAGCTAGATTTGATTAGTTCTTGGATAAATCACTTAAAGGTAAGTTGTTTTCTTCATTAATGGCTGCAGATTAGTTAAATTAATGTTTACCTGTACATAATGTTGGGGTATACATTTACCCCGGTTTGTTTTCAGTCACGGGGTAAATGTGTACTTTTTCCTGGGGCAAATGTGTACTACAGTAAACATTTATCCCAAGCAAAATTTACATAGAATACACATTCACCCACTCCTTATTAGACTTTTACAATCTTATTAGGGCTTATATTTTTGTTCCCAAATGTTTGATTGACCTCCTCACAATAAATTAATTGATTCTGTTTGTTTTCAGGAAGAAGATGCCTCGAAAACACTTTCGTTTACCCTCACTCTGAAGATATTAGCGAAATCGATGGCAATGCTATTGTCACCAAGCTTCCAGAGCCATCTGTGGGAAGAAGAGGTGTTTTGATATTCCCAGTTAAATTTTCCTCCTACAACATGGGTTAGCAGAGTTGCTGGAGGTCTCACTCAAATTTTCTGTTCTCATTTTGGCCAGGACTTGCCACTATAATTCCTTTTTTTTTACCTTCCAAGACACAAATTTTGGCATGTTCTTTTCAATTTTTCTATTAAAGACGTTTTTTACCGTTTACTCCTATGCTTTGTACCTTGTTTTCACCTTTGTAAACTGTGCCAATTAAGAGAGGACAGAAGGTGGGCAACAAAAAAAGTGCATAGCTTCCACTGGAATATTCGGAAATAAAAAAATCATATACAGAATTTTTTGTCCTTAACTGCTCTTTTGTACTTATTTGGCCCAACAGCAAAACAACTGAATTGTATAGGATTTTCATGCGACGTACACATTTGCCCCAACTTGTGGGGCAAATGTGTACTTCGGAGGTGGTTTAAAAAAATAGCAATACAACCATGAAAAAAATAGTGTTTTTTAATTCTTTGGGTGCTTTGTAATCTAGAGAAACGCCGCTAAAAGATGATATAAAAAAAATAAAACTCTGAATAACCCCCTCCCCACCAGAGACTGAAGAAGTTGAATTTCGTCAAAACAAGTACACAATTACCCCACTTCACCCTACAACAATGAAGAGAAGAGGGTTCGACATATTGGTAGGAAAAACTTTGCGAAATTGACATAATTCTTCAAAAGTTTCTATATGTCTGGTAAGTGATTGCAAAAACCAGAATCTGTTAGTACGAGTACTTAAAAAATATTTTTGGAAAAAAAAAATAGAACCGACTTCAGTTGGAAATTGCTCTAAAAAGTAAAAAATAATTTTTTTCTCTGAACACCATCGAAACTACTTTTAAACATAAGTTTTGAAGTCGGCGCAAAAACGATATGTAAAATGATATTTAACCATATTTTGCCAACATTTTTTCAGAGAAACCATTGAAAATTAAAAACAGAATATTTTTACCATTACATGAATGTGTGGTAATCAATGAAATGAATCCATCAAAATTTATATTTATAGTTGAATTGTAGTTACGTATGATTACTATACATTGTTTCTGTACTATACATTGTATTGATACTATACATTGTTTTTGCGCCGACTTCAAAACTTATGTTTAAAAGTAGTTTCGATGGTGTTCAGAGAAAAAAAATTATTTTTTACTTTTTAGAGCAATTTCCAACTGAAGTCGGTTCTATTTTTTTCCAAAATTATTTTATTTCATTCTTTTTAGTGTAAATGCACTTAAAATAATCAAAATATAGTTAAAAAACCATGCAGCTGTTCAAAAAACTTGCAGACTTGGACTCGATCTCATTCCATCAGGACCCATCATCAACCCGACGCGTTTAACCACTTGACCATCGGGTCGCTGATTGAAGTAAGAATTTACGATAGCACATACTGTTTTAAATAACATGAAATTTTAGTTTTTCGATCATAACTTTTTTCTAGTGAACAAATATCGTCATATGAATACATGGTACCTAAGTTAACCATCTCCTATCGATTTAAAAAAAATCGTCCAAATCGGTTCATTAGATCAGATGTTATGTGCGAACAAACAAACAAAAAAAAACATACGCTTTGAATTGAGAACATCCTCCTTTTTTGAAGTCGGTTAAAAATTGAAAGTAAAAGTAAGTAATTTGAACTGTGGGAGAAGGGGTTAGAGTAACACTTGGAAAATTGGTGCAAGTTTTTGCATTTCATGGAAAATAATTTTCAACTAAAGTGGACTCTTTAGCTTTTTTCAAACACCACAAATCAAAATCTTATTTTTTAAAAATTTGTGTCACTTTAATGGCCGTTCATACCCCCCCCCCCCCAGTGCAAAAAATATTAAGCAGCAGATTTTGCCTAATAACTCAACACTCATGGTGTTTGATACATTGTATTTGTTTGTAATGATGTTTTTTGGTCACAACCAATATGAAAATCACAAAAAATAGTTACTTTAATTTTTAACATATGTTTATCATCTTCAGAATTTTTGACTTTTAATTTTACCTTGAATTTGACGTAAATGCAAGGTATAAAATACAGAATTTTATAAGTACAAAATTAACATAATAATGATTGTGTATAATTTTGAAAAATATAGTCCGCAAATCAAAAACATTTATTGCCACAATCGATTCAAAGCCCCCAAAAATGGCGCAAACGTCCATAAGAAAATTCTACAGCATCTAAGGACCCCATTGCCAATTTTAACAAAGATCTAACCAAAACTGTCATTTTGTACTATAAAAAAATATGGGGTAGATCCCCATGGAGGGATGTACCTGCATAAGGACATTACAATCATTAAAATTATTCAAAAAAAAAAAAAAACATGCAGCTGTTCGAAAAAATCCTTGCAGACCTGGACTCGATCTCATTCCATCAGGAACTTCAACTTGACGGGCATAACCACTTGACCATCGGGTCGCTCATTGAAGTAAGGATTTACGATAGCACATATTGTTTTAAATGACATGAAATGTTAGTTTTTCGATCATAACTTTTTTTCTAGTGAACAAATATCGTCATATGAGTACATGGTACCTAAGTTACACCATCTCCTATCGATTAAAAAAAACATCGTCAAAATCGGTTCAGTAGATCAGATGTTATGTGCGAACAAACAAAAAAAAAAAAGTATACGCTTTGAATTGAGAACCTCCTCCTTTTTCGAAGTCGGTTAAAAAGGAGGATATTTTACTTGTCAGATGTAAGCTCATTATTTTCGAAAACTTATATTACGTATTTACTGAAATGCACTCAGTGGTTTAAACTCAAGAAGTTTTTGAAGTTAGCCAATATTTTCCTAGAACCGTGAGTAATTTAGTGAAGAAAACACATCTTTCCTTTTCACAACTCTCTTTAGGCCTCTGTGTTACAATGCAAAGAGTCAGTTCCACCAAAAGGTTTAATGCCGTTTTTAGTTTACTAGAACTTAATATCATTGAAAAAGTTTTTCAACAAAATAAGAAGTACCTTCATGTGGAGAATTCAAAGTATAAACTGCAAAAAAAAAAAAAAAGAAAGCAAGGAAAAAAAAGGAAACCATAATCCCATATATACTTTTTTTGTTTGAAAAGGAACTTTCCTTGTAACACTTAAAATACGGCCTGCAATATTTTCACTTTTGTGCTTTTTTAAATTTGGTATTTTATATTTTAATTGAAAAAAAACTTTATATTTACATCAAATGGCAGCTTTTACTGTTACTTTCTACTTAATTTAAATACTCTTAATAGCAGGATTTTGTGGGGGAAGCGAGAGGAGGGGGTAGTCTCGTAACATTAGGTAACCATTAGCTTTAAATAAAACCATTTTATAAATTTATTTAGACTCACCTTTTTTGGCAGTTTAACTCATTTCGTTTAAAATGTTATAAGACAAAAGATTATAATAGAGAAATAAATGAATGAAATAAATAACGCAACCAATTACATAAATGATGGTCAGTAACTTGCATCTTAAATTAAATGCATCTTTTATTTATTTACTATTTATTGCTAATAAAATCAGCCAATGTATAACGTTTTTAGCAATAAATATACGCTGAATTCAACTCGTTCATCGAGAAAAATATTTCAGTAATCTTAATTGTAGCAAATATTTTTAGAGTTCTCCTTGGAAAATGTATAAAAGTTTCAGTTATAAATTTTAACTTGGTTTATTACTTTACAATTAAATAAATAAACAAAACTTTGCATCAGGTGTAAAATAAAAATATTGCTTGAAAAGTGCAAACTTAGCTTAGTGTTAGTATTGAACAATAATTTTAGTGTGGAACCATATTAAAACTACTAAAGCATATTTAAAAGTTATCGACATTCTTTGGTTGAATTTAAAGAAACTGATGTAGGGGAAACTGGGGAGGTTTGACCGTTTTTTTAATGCATTTTTCTATTTTTTTCTCTGACCGTTAGAAAATTTCAAAATTGACATTTTTTGTATCCTTAAGATAAATGGCAATTTTTTACATTATGTTTTTTCAATAAATTATTTTTTTTACTTCTACTTTTCAAAAGTGTTCAAACCTCCTCTCTTGAGGGATATTTGTCCCCTGAAGCGCCATCATAAGGAAAGATTGACCTGCAGGGATTAAAAGTTGAAAAACTCATACTGAAGCAATTATATGTTAAATGAAATACTATTACAAGTCACCAGCAATAATTATGCCCAAGAATGTAACATAAATTGTTAAATAAACTTAATTTGAATCAGTAGAGATTATGATTGCTATAAATGTAACAGTCGAATTTCATTTTCTGTGCTGCCCTTTCTGTGCCTCAACTTATCACTCAATGAGAGAACTTAATGATATCTTTTTAAGAGATTGCTGCAACATCTTTTTCAGGATTACTAAAACGGAAGTTACAAGCGACAAATGTATGAAAATGCATAAATAATTCGTTTCCTTATTTTCATGGAGTAACTAGTGTAATGCAAGAAAGTTTAGTTGGTTAAACATTTTACACAAAGTTTCTAATTTCAATAGCGCACACTATTTGTTTGGTAATCTTTCAAATAGTCATCTACAACACTTGAGACGCGATACTATTTTAGTTAAGATTTATTATCTGAAGGCAAATCTCATCTTCATTTAGTTGTTTGTTTCCTGGTCTGTTTATTAATATTTTGTAAATGTTTCTTTATCTTTTCCACCTTTTACAAAATTAGTTTTTGCAAGGGTAACTGAAAATTCCTGATTTAGTACGCTTTGTTCCACATTCGCTTTTTCTAGGTCCTTAATTTATTAATTTTCAAATCATAAAATAACTTACTTCAGTTACGATAAAAGAAAGACTTGTAAATATTTGAAGAAAGATGGTTTAAGTAGCTTAATAAGTTTGCTTACAGGAAGAGAAATTTTCAGCTGTGTTTAGTCATTATCAGAATAATGCAGTAAGAGATAGTGCACCAAATTGACATGGTTTGAGCTGGTTGTAGGTTAAATGCAAAAATATTCTTTCATTTTAATTAAAAACATTTATTCTTAAAATTAAATAAATGTTGCATACAGTTTACATTTTGTTCTAACATCAAATAAAACTAAATGACGCGGTTTGACCTGAGTCAAACCTTACAAAATTGAAGTGGGTCAAACCATCCTTAATAGTCTTTTTAGCAAAACTAGTAAAAAACGCATTAATATAAGAATGGAAAATAAACAGTTATAAAATATTTTTGTATCCGCATACAAAAAAAATAACTTAACAAAATTTAAAACGAATACTTCGAAGGGTAAAAATTATATGATGTTAAAATAAGACGAGAGTTCTATGGTTACAATTTCTTGTTTTTGGCTTAACTCACTCTCTTCATAACTTTTATTTCTTCATAATATATTATAGCAAGACAATAAATTAATAATGTATCAATGCTACAGTACAACTATATCAAACTGAAATATCAATGGTTTAATTTTAAAAATCATGATTAATCATTAATTTTTTTGAATTGAAAGTGTTGTGCACGAATATTTCAGAGTCACAATCAAATGACTGTAATCATAAGAAGCAGCTTGGTTTGAAATTTGGTTTTAGATATCTGAAATTGTTTTTAAAATATCAAGTGCTTTAAACTTTTCTTTTAACTAAAGGAGAGCTTTTGGTCATTTTTAAAATAGTTAATCAAGTATCAATTGTGTTTAGTGTAAATGTTGTTCATCTATTAATAAAAACAGTTAGTATTAAAATGATACATGCTACTTTCAGTTTTACTGAAAGCAGATAAATTTTAAAAGTAACTAATTATAAGTTGAGTGCTTCATTTAATGAAAAAAGTCACTCCATTATGTGTTTTAGTAAGTTGTAAAAAAATTTGTATAAAATGTATGATTTGTGCAACAAAGTAACCATAAAACATCGTAATCAAAGCACAAATAGGGGAGACTAAAGATACTTGATCCCTAGGGATACATGATCCCACAGCAAAAAATGTACTAAAATCATTACGTAGAACTTTGAAACCTAGAAATAATGTTAAAGTACGGACTTGTACATTAAAGTTTGTTACATATACTCTTTCTCATTCATTTTTTTTCAGCTCAATTTAGGATTGTCTTAATGTGGTTTTTTAGGTAAATATTGTAAAGTGTGCAGGCTGTTACTTACAACTTAAAAAATTTAGTGAAGTGTAATTTTTTCACTCAAATCGTCTTTAATGCTTAAGATATCTTTTTGGTAAATAGTCATTGATTGTTTATAATAAAACAAGTATATTTTGTATGGAGCTCATATTAGGGATACTTAATCCCTTCTTTTCAGGGATACATGATCCCAAGGACCAATTATCCTTATAACAATATATAAATATAATAGAAACTGTTAGCAATACTATTTCACACTTCACACAAGTTGCAGCTGTTAGACAGATAAATTTTTGTGCCACAAACTGTGAATTATAATGTTGCTGTTCAAGACTGGATGTCAAACCATCCAAGGAGGCCACTTACTATTTATGACATTGGAAAACTAGTTGGAATAGCGATACCAAAAGCCACTAGTTAATAGTTGCAGTGGTTTTACAGCTACTAGGATAATATCCTTTTAAAAACAAATCCCTGAATTTGAAATTAAGTCTTACAGCTTACACTACTCTATTGATAATTTATATTCCTAACAGTGAGGTAGTTGTAATTTCAGCTTTATTAAACTACTTTCATCAAAAAAGTGAATTAGTTTTATTTATAAAATACAATGCTTCCAATAAAATTCCAATGAAAATAAAATACAATGTGAATTAGTTTTATTTATAAAATACAATATTAGACAGTCAATAATCGATTAAAAGTATTTACTAAAGTTGTCTACATATATTCTGCAGAGTTTCTAGTTGAACTTTAAGCAATGCTTTTTTTATGTTTATATTATTATCAGGAAAAAAAATCAGAGATACTGTTATTTTTAGAGATATTATACAGAAAACTAAAATCTATAGGTGTAATGAAAATTCTATGTAATTTCTGAGTGGATCAAGAATCCCCATGAAGCGATCACGTATCCTTTGATGTGAGAAACATGATCCCTTCATAAGAATATTGAAAAAAAAGAACTTTATCAGAATAATCTGTTTACTTTCAAATCATCTGCTTACTAGGGATCAAGTATCCCCAGTCTCTACTATTGAAAGAAGTTACAGACACGTGTTTCGTGGTTTCAAGGAACTCCTTTTTCAATGAAAAAAGTTGTGAGCTTTTAATAAAAGTTATTCAAGAAAAAAGGAGAAAAATTCTTGAAACTGTGGGACACGTGTCTGCTACTTCTTGCAGCTTTTTTTTCTGCTTTGGTCACGTTGTTATTTTACTCTTACAAACGTAGATTTTGTCTTCTGAACTCAAAAGTAATGTGATAAACCTTTAATTATTCGTGCTTAAATTCGGCTTTGGGTTTTATTGAATTTAAAAATTAAATACTACATTAAAAAATCGTAATTTAAAGTTTTTTGCCTGAAATTTTACTAATGTATAAAAATGTAATATTATTTTTCACTGGATCGTTCTTTTTTACTTATGGAAGTCGTCATTGGTTTCATTAATTAGTAATTATCCATTTAATTAAGTTGGATAGTCTACGAGTTTAATCCCATTATATTAGGGATACTTAATAATAAGAATTAATGATTCATTTAAGGTGAATGTGGAAAGAGATGACGTAGGAGATTGTACAAAACTTTTGTGCCTTAATGCTTGCTTGTATCGCATTCAAGCTAGAGGTTGTCCAACCTCGGTACAAAAGTCTCCATTTAATTGGAGTATTTATACATTATATAAAAATATAATATTATTTTTCACTGGATCGTACTTTTTTTATTTATGGAAATCTTCATTGGTTTCATTAGTTAGTAATTATCCATTTAATTAAGTTGGATAGCCTACGAGTTTAATCGAATTGATGATTCATTTAAGGTGAATGTGGAAAGAGATGACGTAGGAGATTGTACAAAACTTTTGTGCCTCAATGCTTGCTTGTATCGCATTCAAGCTAGAGGTTGCCCAACCTCGGTACAAAATCTCCATGTAATTGGGATTTTCCCCCTAATAAACGATCACTTTGATTTAATTTTGTAACCGCTGTTTTTTATCAATGTTGCCCTTAAGTATGTGAAACTACGCTTCTAATATTTTTTTTATTATTTTAAAAAATATATATTTTTTAATTCTTGTGTATTTTTAAAAGCAGCAGAACATCACATATTTTTTAAATTTACCTTAGAAATGAAAAAAAAAAATTACTTGAGATAGTTGCAAGAAAAATTTTTAAAGTATTTTTTAACGAATTTATAGGCGATCCAGAATTTCATAAGAATCTCATTTTATAGGAATAAATATCATCTGTAGGTTGATTAAGTTTAATAATCCAACCAAATAAAAATAAACTACCATATGTTTAACACTTCAAAGGAGATTTCTTTTAAAAAACTTTAAATAGTTTACGGTTAAGACTTTATTTAAAAATGTTAATGAAATAATTTCATTTAGGATCAAATAATGTATGTGACTTTCTTCAAAAAGTTTCTTTTGTATTTTTTTTCCAGTATGCAAACAAAATCAAACTTTCGCTACAGATTAAAAATATTTCTTCACCCAATCAATTCGTTGCTAAAATTGTACTTACGAAGATCATCTCCAAAATCCTTAAACTGAAAAGAGTGCCGTTTGAAATCATCAACATTAGTAAATCGCATGAAGCCTACAAGTTTCTGAAATTGGTTTTGTAATTCTCTAATTGATTAAATAACCCCAAATTTAAACAGCAGTGCCATAAAAGAAAATGTAATTTGTTGGAAATGTAATTTGTTGCATTTTGGAAAGTAAAAATTTCTCTCTTATTAAATAATTAGCAGATCTCATATTTTACGAACTTTTGAGCGTCATCTAAAAGGTAACGGCATTCTTAACCTCAATCTTAATAAACATTGTTAGTGCAATTTATGAGAGATAATGCATTTCTTTTATTTAAAAATAAAATTAATGAAAGATTTATACAGCATTTTAGTGCTGTAACATTTTTCTAAATTAATTTATTGACAACTCACGAGTAATAAAATAGAAATCGACACATCGACTGTTCGCATTTGCAAAAACCTGAGAAAAATTCCTGAAATTTCTTTCTTGAAATGGAAAAAAGAACTCAGGCATTTAAAAGGTTAGAATAATGACTGTGTCTCAGAAAAAACATACCCCAACTGAGCCGAGACAGACGTGCCCTACCAGCCCCATTTGTACGCTATCGAGCATTACGAAAGAGCGCCTTAAACAAATGATACAACTCACCATTGACACCAGCCATCTTGCAAGGCTCGAAACTTGGCAGCGAAGAAACGAACTTTCCAACTTGTTTGGCAAAAAGGATCGTCACCAACCCTAACAGGAGTCCGGAACGGTTAGACAATCTGTAGATTCCCGCGGTCGACACCAGCACTCCCTCCCGCTTGCGATGTATGCAGACGACCCGACGAGTTGTGAGCAGACGATATTTTCAGTATGAAGACGACTCTCGCATCCCCTCCTTATCTTTTTTCCACTTCCAATAATAACTCGGACTTGGCTACCGACTTCTACATTAAATATACCATCAGGCGAAAGGCGTCTTCGGTTTCCAAGAGAGTATGCAGAGGATGGTTGGCATTCCGCTCGATTTTTGTTGTTTGTTTGCACGACATAAGCTGCAGCCAGAAGATTTGACGAGGCTCTCAAAATAAAGCGTAATAGGGCCAGAGCTCTATCAGATGCATAGCTCGCTCATAATAAAAACAAGGACTGAGAAGCTGGAGAGGAGAGAGGAGGGGGAGCGCAAGGTAAAAGGAGAAAGAGACAGACAGACGGGGAGAAGAGGGGGACGACAAAATTATTTTTGAACGCCAACTCTGAAAGCGCAGCCTGTCTTTATGATTGAGATTGATACTAACTTCTTGACACGCAGAAAAAGCACGAGTCGGAGCCGGGAGTGGCTGCGATTGGCCAGGTACGTTCCGCCGCGCACGCGCCCGCTGTTGATAATGGGAAAATGGAGAGCGTTCATTGGGCGATGGAGTTGATATCAAACCACGCCTAGATTAAAACACGTGGTTCGAGAGCGAAGATGCCACGTGTAACCCTTTTTCCACCACGTTGATGGAAAGCTGTGCAGTGAAACGTGATTGCCGTGAAACTAAGCTCGGTTCAAAACGTGGCGAATGATTTATTAATAGTTCGGGCAACTAAATCTCGTTTATTGGGACCTCTTCATTGCACTTTTAATTTATAACAATGTTGGTAAAATTATTACATGTTTACAAATAATAATTAAGCAAACAAATATTTGAAAAAGCAAAAAAAAAAAATCAGATGGTCAAAAAATAAACACAAATAACTAAAAAAGTTCTCGTATTAAGAATTAACTAAGCGATAACGTCAACGCTTTAAACTAGCAATTTCAACAGGTGCTGTACGTCATTGTATCACTATCTTCCTCCAATGAAAACGTATTTTAAAGTAACTTATAAGCTAAGTTTAGTTATTGCATATCATTGAATATTCAAGTGAATTTACGACCTTTTTTTTTCATTAAAAAGAATTCTTTATTTTTTTCAAGTTGATTCTAATCTGAATATTGCTAATCAGATATGAACACTCAACTGAATTCATGACTATATTTAAATTTTCTTTTTTAAGTTAAGAATTATTTATTTTTACTAATTAATTCTAAGGTAGATGATACCGCACTTTTGAATACAACAACTATTTACCCATGAACAACTCCCACATTCTCTCTGTAATATTATGATTGGTGCAGCCATTATAAATATTACAATATGTGTCAATATTTGCAATCATTGTTTTTTTATTAGTTTGTAAATGAACTGTTAGTTACTACTCTTATTATTAAAATATTTATTCATGTTTTTTTTATTTATATTTTTATTTATTATTACATATTTATTCATTTATTATTACATATTTATTCATTTATTATTGTTTCCATTTTAAATATGTGTTTATTGATTTATATTTGTTACTAAATAGTTGGTCAACAATTTAGTGTTATGTAATACTTGCAGAAAATAAAAAGTCAAAAATTTTTTTCATTAATTGAAAACTAATGTATAAAATCATTTTAAAATGCATTTTTACACTCTGTATGAAGCTTAAAAGCAATACATTGTAAAATAATCCTTGTACTATATAGTGTTATGTTTTTTTCGTGTTTACCCAGTGATCAGAACAGGCTACGAAACTTTAAAATTTAACTGTGACCAAAGTTATGTATTACTGAAACGACCAGGACATGTCACTAGAATGAGACAGACACACCAAAAGAATCGTTGAAGCCAAACCATCTGGAAATGGAAAAATGGGAACATCAAAAATCCGGTGAATTAACTGTCTCGAAACAGATCTTAAAAGTCTTAAAATTAAAAACTGAAGGTAATTATCTAAGAAGAAAGTAACTTAGAAAGTGATTCTGCAGAAATTCATGCCCCAACCTGGGCTGAGTAGACATTGAAGAAGACGAGTTATATATTAAGGTAAGGTAAAAATATTATCTTAAAGCCGCAATTTCTGTACAATTTAAACTGACACAGTATAGGTTCCAGACACTTCAATGTAATTCGTATGTGTTTTATACTAAAGTTTTGCTTTGACATGAGGTACCTGTCCTGCATTTTTAATCCTTATCACACGTGCTTGTTCTCATGTGCTTCCTAGTAGAAGATATGCGCACAATTGTGAAGACATTTTCTTAAATACCCCCCATAAAATAATGAGAACTATTTTTTTAATCTCCAAATTTCCAAAGAATCCATGACTTTATACTATTTAACAATAGAAACATTTTAGCCTTTCTAACTTGACAATATTTTTTGAAAAATAAAGAAATGAAAAAAAAAATGCTCTCGTGTACCCCCCCCCCTTCCACCCCCCCTCCCTTACTTCATTCTATGATACGTAATGGTTCCTTGTTTTTAAATACATAGCAATTAAAAGCGAAAGTTTAAAATTCAGGGAGTAGAGTGTAAATATATGCGTAAAATGTCACATCAGTGCAAATGGTTTAAGCAAAAATACAATGCATTAAATTACTGCAACCGATGCTTTTCAATAAATATTTAAAATGCATTCTATCTTTTTTCTTTTTTCTTGAGTTTTTCCAAACTTATTTTAATTTATACAGTAAACTCCCAATTATACGCCAAAATAGTGGTACAGTAACTGAAAAAAAAGCAAATACGGCGGAAAATCCGAATATTAGGTAAAAAACGATAAATAGCTTTAAAAACCAGTTATACTCACGCATATATTTAAGTTATAGCTAAAAATGATAACACTGAATGTGGAATATATGTAATAGCTAAAAACGAACAATAACATAGTAATAAGTTTAAAAAACATTAAATGACTATAATATTGGTACATATCTTAAATTTTAACAAAATATTTGGTTAGTTATTTTTGTTCCTTTTAGTTTATAACTCTTCTCAATTTGCAATTCACATTTTTTAACAGCATCTTATCACAAAGTGACGTATCATAATGTCTAAAAGCAGATTTTGTGCTCGTAAGTTTAAAATGGGAGTATTTTTCTACATTCAGTAAATCATCCCCATTTTAAAAAAAATGTGAATATACCCACAAATATAATTAGGAGTTTGTACTTTTTTATCTTTGGTATTCAATAACATTAGTTAAATTCAACTTCATTATTTTTATTATCATATTCAGGTAAACTTTGTGTGGAAAAGGATGAATGCAGATGGAATAGTTTGGAAAGTAATATTTTAGAAATTTTCATCTATTTCAAAGATGTTCAATAATTGCTGTTCTAGTTATTTTAAAGATGATAGGTTACGTACCTGATGTTGAAAACTCTAAAATCTGTTTTATTTTGGTTTCTCTCTTTATTTTAAGATGATTTATATAGACTAGTAAAATGTAAAAACACTTAAAAATATATTTAAAACCTCAAAGAGACCTTTTACTTTTTAAAGAAGAGACAAAAAAATATTTCAACTTATTTAGAATTTTTGTGAGCGATACAATAAAAAAAGTGATTTACTTAGAACTATGCTTGCGTAACTCTATCTCACTTATATTAGCTTTACACTTTAAAACATAATTAAATCTGTTCAAAATTTTTGAAAAGGAACATTTAAAAATGGATGCTTTACTGTCTTTTTGAAAACTGCTGATTTCAAGCTAAACGTTAAAAGTAGTAACTGGAGAAAAGGAGGAATTTTGCTAAAAAGAGAAAAATAATTAGTGTTTTGTAGCACCTTTGGATATGATAACAAATATTTTTTATCTCTTGGTCATTAGGCATGCCTTGCATGTACTAGAATGGAATGATGCTAGGACTTACCATAATAGTAATTGCATTATTTACATCTGAATTATTAACTAAATTTCACTTGGGGTAGCAAAAGAAGGAAAAAGAAGCGAAAGAATGGAAAAAGAAAAAATAATGAAAAAATGATTGAGTGTTAGTATAAAATAATTATTTGTAATAAGTTTAAATAGCTATCAAATTAGTTTTACAGCTAAACAAGGTATTAGAAAAAAAAGCATTTAGTAAGTAAGTAAAACCGAGAAAACTTAATTTAAAATGTAATTAAAAATCATTCCAAGCCAATAAGTAAAGCATGAATTAGGGTAAATTATTTAACATTTAAAGTAATGCATAGTTGATTGTTAGTTCTTATACACTGAAAAACACCTTCGAATCAACGAATTTACAGAAATTTTA